>APFE031056415.1:276031-290857 GCA_000404065.3 Pinus taeda | reverse complement strand
TTGGCTTCAAGGGGACGCCTTTGTTGCTGAGGGGTTTCGCTTGGGCCTGTGGTAGACCCTGTTCAGTGGGAGATCTGCGAGATCGATTCTGGTGGTGAAGGAAGATGGCGAGCAGCGGAAAGATAGAGATTGAGAAGTTCAATGGTCAGAGTTTTGAGTTGTGGAAACTCAAGATGGAGGATCTGTTGCTGGATAAAGATCAGTGGATCGCGGTAGATCTGGGTACTAAACCAACAGGAGTGACCGATGAAGAATGGAAGAAGCTGGATCGGAAGGCAAAGAGCACAATACGATTATGTGTCTCAGATTCAGTATTGTTGAATATATCAGGGGAAGCTACGCTACGGCGAAGGCTTTATGGGACAAGTTAGGGACTTTGTACCAATCTAAATCTTTGGTGAATAAACTGTTCCTGCGGAAAAAGCTGTATAACCTGAGGATGAAAGATGGAGACTCGGTGATAGAGCATCTGAATGCATTTAATACTGTGGTAAGTCAGTTATTATCTGTTGATATTAAATTTCAGATGAAGATAAGTGCATCAGTTTGTTGTGTTCTCTACTAGATTCGTGGGATAGTCTGGTTATTGCAATAGGTGACAAGGATGAATCATGCTGACCTTGTACCACCACCCGTAGGCCATCAAAGGCAACACCTAGAGGTGGTCGATGACATGGGAAATGATGCACACAACATGGAAGATGGCCATATAAAATTTCTACCAAATAGTTCACCTATACAATATGCACAAATAAGAGATTTAGGGCATAACAAAAGGTCAACAAACATTCTAGACCCATGCCTAGCAATGAAGGCGAAAATACACTTGTGCAACCGATTCTCATTCTATTTATGATTTAAGGAAAATTATTCTATTCTTTATTGAGCTCCATTAAATCCAAAAAACCCAACCATCCTAGCTGTTTTAAAATTTTTTGTGTAACTTGTTTCATAGAATTTAGGTGATGTTGGATATCGATTACATTTCCCTTTTTACCTAAATCTCAACATATTCATGCAATGTGCCCATGATATTTCTCTTAAGTGAACACAACTCATCCTTGTTTCTTTTAATTTTGGATTTTGTTGAAAGGAAGAAACCAAGTATTCAACTAATAACAAAGTCTACCACCAATGTCCTTCTCTCAACTTCAAGAAAGCTTATGAGGTTTTCAAATTCTACATTGAGGGCCACTTCAATACTCTCAGTTTTACTTCTATCTATTATTTGGAAATTTGTATTTCATGCTTTACAAGGGGTGGAATGGGGAGGGGCATCTAATCTTTGAACAACATCATTTTCCTTTAAAAAAAATGAACTTTTATTCCCCCCTAGTATAGCTTAAGTAGCTACTAGTTGTTGCAATATGTCAATTTTGCTATCCCATCTTCCTCGAACCTTCTTCAACCTAGAATTATATGGAAAGTTTTTTTGTCTATTCTAATCACTCATTGATGAGAGATTCTTAGAGAATATACACACAAAATTCTCATTGAATGTTGTCTTTTTGTAACCTTGTGTTGAAGAATTCCTTCAATGAGCAAATTATTCCAACAATTACAAAAACCTTGTTAGCAATTTCACACGATTAAAAAAATTAAACTCATTTTCTCCAAACATTTTTTCTCACCTCAACAATAATTTTAGGTTTCCTTTTACTTTTAGGGTACTTTTGGTGCTTCATAAATATGGATAAAAAGCCTTCTCATAGCCAAAGATTGTGAAAATAATATCTCTAGGTTTAGAATATCTTCTAGTTCACCAACTTTTTTTCCTTTTAAATTTGAAAATTTCATTTACCATTCACTCATCTCATGCAACAATGTATATCACATAGCTAAATGCGAGTTCAAAACCTTAAAGGGATTCAACCCATAACATTCTAGAATCCTTTTTTCCTTTCATTTTAATTTTTCCCAAATGCATTTTTCAAGCATCCTTGTTGTACTTAGCATGATGTGAAGTCATATAGTCATGTTTAAAGGTAGTCAAATCCCCTCATGATATTTCTTCAACTATTAATTTGCATTTTTTAATTTGTGCGAAGACTCAAGCTAATAACTTATTCAAATTATGAAATTCCATATCTTTAACCATATTCACACAGGCTTAAAACTCTTCTTCATTACCATCGCTCATGTACCTTTTTATTTCATGTACATTTTTATTTCAGGAACTATTTGAGGGGGTTTGGGTTAGATTCCTAAATCTCAACCATAAGAATTAAATCCAATGATGAGGCTTCGTTAGACTCTTCTTTATTTGGTGTGGAACAACCCTATGAGTTAACGAACCAAAAGTTATTTGATGGGCTTTAAATTTTTTTTTTTTAAATAAATATAAAAGAATAAATCAACCTTATGGATGGAAAGAAATATGTTTTTGTAAGATGATTTATAGGAATAGTCAATGAAAACGACTATATAAGAAGTAATTCATTTAGGAATTAATTATTGTGGGGTAATATTTAAGAAATATAAATACGATTGAGTTAAAATATATAGAACAATATGTTAGTATGGAAAAGTAATTTTAAAAGTATTTCATATATAAATAACAAAAACAAAAAAACAAACTGAAAATTGAAAAATAAAATAACAATTCATTAGAATTATTGAATAATACATTCAAATGTACATGATAATTTAATAAATTGAAATTCTTACTAGATGTTTATGGCATTTATTTTGTTATAGACTAATCCACAATATAGAACACATGCACATAAAATTGATTAAACCAAAAATTTCCTTGACTCCAAGAGGAGTTTCTAAATTAAGTTTTGAATTACTTATTTATTATAATAATCTTTTATCTCTCTAGAGACAAAAGAGTTGTAACACACCCAACCTCTTGTATGACCTTAACGGGATGGGTTCATCAAAAAATTGCTTTTAAACCTTAATTCGAAATCAACTTCGAAGGCCACCATCATCACTTGCACATCAAGAGATTTCCATCGATATAAATTTGATTGAAATTTGAATCTAGGTACAAAGATGTAGCCTCCTCATGATTTTCTCCTCCTCAACCATTTGAGCTTCCACACAAAGTCCATGTGGTAGGTGACATGACACTTGGTGTCTATGTAACCAAGGATCCATGCGCCACCTGGAAGTAGTACAATGCTGGCACTACCTTGACTTTGCCCCCCTCTCCCCCTTATCTTTTTTTTCTTTTTATTTTCCACCACTAGATTGAGCCTAGGCTAGGGTTAGCCCTAATAATATGCCCACCAGTGGAATGCTATCACCAAGATTGTGCAAAGCTCAATCAAGCTTGGATTCCCCTTATAGGTTTTAACCTTGTACATAAATTACTTGCAAATGAATTCTTAAAAACAGAAAATATACAATGGTGTGAACTTAAAAAATATACACAAAGATTATGTCTTAGAACTCAAACCGGAAAAACCAGATTGATTTTTTATCATATTTCTTTCAATGTTACAATGCATTATATACATGCCGAGACATTCATAAACCCCAATCCATTAAATCTACATTAGAACATAACTATAGTTCCCTTGGCCATATCTACAAAATACCATGGGAAAAAAACCATCATGCCCAAAACCATGGGTATGTCCACCCACCATCCTTGGGTTTTCCCCCCATCCTTGGATCCACACAACCATTATTGGGTCCACATAAAATTTAATTTCCTAGGGCACTTTCCGGGACGTTGTGTAGGGGGGCTATCGCCCCCCTACAAACACCCCGACATGGGGGGGCTACAACCCCCCCACTGCACCCGTGCAATGTAACAATGTAATGCCCCACTTAAATCTTATCCTGCAAATTTTATTAATGTTTACATTATATGCAAATATTGAGAAATATTAGTCTAATATAAAATTCATGATTTCTATTATTTAAATTCCCAACTTACCTTCTCAAATTGAATCTTAGGTAGGATATGGTCTCCTTACATTATTTCAAATAATATATGTATTCATCTCACATTCCTCAATGTACCCTCACATTTACTAGGGAGAAGACATGGTCCTCTCCAACTCATTATCAATATATATATTCATCTCACATTCCCCAATGTACCTTCACATTTAATTGGGAGAAGACATAGTCCTCTCCATTTAATTATCAAGATATATATTCATCTCACATTCCCAAATGTACTTTTAGATTTACTTGAAAGAAGACATGGTCCTCTCCCATTAATTTCTATTTATATTCATGTACATTCCCAAATGTACTTTTAGATATATACTTGAAAGAAGACATGGTCCTCTCCCATTAATTTCTCAATCTTATATTCATGTCACATTTCCAAATGTACTCCCAACTTTACTTGGGATAAGAGAAGTCAACTATAAGGATGGATGAGAAGTTAATGACATTAATGAGAGGTGGTTGAGATGGAGAAGAGAGGGAGGGTATAAAAGGGAAAGGGGAAGGAGGAAAAGAGGAGGTTGGACCTTGCTTATGATTTTGGGGTTGGTTCTGATTTTGGAGACTTTAGGAACCTGTGGAGGTTTCTTGGGTTGTTGAGAGGAGGGAAATATTGTTTATCTTGGTCTGGATCATTTATCTTGGACGCACACACTACCCCTAATTGGACTTGGGCTCGGAGGGCTAGGGAACCTATGGAGGTTTTCTGGGCTAGGAATTATTTCCTAGTTGGCTGGGAGGTAAATCTAGTTGGGTCAGTCAAGAGGAGCGTTCAGCAAAAGCAGCAGCTCAAAGGCATCTCCACCAGCCACCGGTACAGGTATTCCTCTATAGATTACTCAGGTAAATTTATTAAAATAAAATGTTCTCCATAAGTTATAAGGATTAGAATGTAAATGGTAAAATTTATTTGTTTAAAAATCTTGTAAGAAAGTAAACTATTGCCTCTTATTCCATTTAAATTCATCAGAAATAGATCTGTTAGAAGACCCTAGGATAGGACTCTTACACATGGTATCAAAGCTTTGGTTCAAAATCTGGACCCAAAGCCCACTAAACACCAAATACCGCTAGAAGGAGGGCTTGAACCATTTTCGAAAATGCACTCTCTTCATTAGAAAGTAGATTCTTAGGAGTATCAAATTCAAAAATCTGACCAGCTTCAAGGACTATGCGGTCATAATCAATAATAGTATTAATTCGATGAGCAATGACAAGCATTGTACAAGACCTAAATTCTTCATGGATGATCCTTTGGATAAGAGCATGTGTTGCAACATCGACGGCTGTCGTGAATTCATCAAGAACTAAAATCTTTGATCGTCGAAGGAAGGCACGAGCAAGGCTTAGTAGTTGGCGTTGGCCCACACTAAAGTTATCACCAGCCTCGGAAACCTCAATATCAAGTCCCAAACTAGCTCATAAACAAGCTGGTAAGACCACCAACATATTTATCTATATCCCTCAAAATCTTTTGCAAATCTGTTGATAATTCATCCAATTGGATTGTTCTGGAAGAATGACATTGGAGCCCTCAAGATTGAACTGAGCATAGTGTCATGCAACTGCTTAGCAACACCTGCTTTTACAAGATCTTTCCCTTGCTGTCTATTATCCAATCTCTCAAGTTTCACACCCAATCTTCTAGGTCTAATTTCAGTTCTATGTTCAAATGGTACAACAAGGAGTGCAAATCCTTTCATAAACACCTCCATTACACCCACTCTATTGCAAAAATCTTAGAAGTGTTTCCACCACAGAAGCATCTCTCCATAGCATAAAAGAGACCTGAACTGTGTACCTCACCGAACTGTGGTACACTCTGTTATTTATTTTCGGATTTTTATGGTATTTGTCGCATTATTTATATTGCAATGACTACGTAAATGACGTTTGGATCACTTATGTTAATCTTCATGATTCCCGAATTGTTATGTTTAGATTATTGAATTTGATTTTTATATTAGTGTGAATGATACCACGCTAAAATATATTGTTTATTTGTAGAAACAATTTCTGAAATAATAATTAATTGGTTGAAATACTCTGTTTCTCTTCAAGAATTTGAGTTTAGATTAAAAATTCGTTAGTTACTTGTTGTATATTTGGAAGTCTAGAAGTCTTTTTAAATATATGGCATGTCTGGAGAATTTGTCCATACTCGAGATGTTAGTCAGATTCTTACGTATTCTAAAGACAACCCATCTAAGTGTCTATCTTTTGGGCTTTTATGTGATATTGCAGCTTCTAAGACGATGCTTGGTGTTCAAAATGCATTTTCTCTTAAGATCATTAAATGTCACACAGTAAGATGACTCTGGCAATGTAGCTCTGTTGAGTGGTTTTGAAAACTTTTTGTTTATCGCAAATTCCATTTTTCTTGTCTGTCACAATAGTTAATGAAATTAGGAGATTTATTTCGTTATATGTTTTTAATTGTATGGTGCATTTTTTTTAGGATCAAGTAAAGTTGTCATAAGGATTGATCTTGAAAACGCCTTAAATGAATTTCATTTTCTGGAATTTCTATTTTGGGCAAAATTTATGGTTTAACATCCGATATATATGTAAAGGAAGCTAATTTATATTATTTTCTGCAGACTGTATTACATAGACAGTAAATGAAAACTTTGATCATCAGCTTTTCTCTATATGGAAGATTTTTATGTTCTATGATAAATTAATATCTTTCTTTGTATAAAAGCCTGATAGTATTTGCTACTTTCACTATAGTTTTTATTTTGAAAAGGAAATATTATTATTATTGAGTGAGACATGGAAAGAGGTATGTTACCTTTTTTATTTTATACTCTTTCTATTTGGGTTTGTTTTTGTGGTCAAAGTGAGTTAGATCACTTGCTGATACAACCAAGTGTTGCCCCCCTTATATCTTTAAACATTAATTGTATTCTCACTTGGCCATGTGAGCTGGGAGGATACCAACAAAGCAAAAATAGAGGACATAGGGCACATTTTGTTGTTTTATTGCAAGGAATTGATATACGTGGCAGTGGTTCAATATTAAGCATTATTCATCATTATTGAAATTGTTCTCTTATGTTTGCACATTTCCATTTGAAGTCTCATATTTTTCTATTTGTCATTTCCTCACCATGTATGGGAAGGGAAGAAATGTCAATGTTCGTTGGTGAATCATGAATGTCATTTGATGGATGCATGGACATTGGAATGATTAGATTCATTCCAGTCGTTCAACTTTAGGCATTTTTCATCATCAGGAACATTCTTCTCTCATTGAGTCTCCACATCTCAATTTCATTAAGTTTGAAGTTTCACATTTTTCTATTTGTCATTTCAACACCATGCCTGGGAAGGAAAGGAATGTCCATGTTCAATGCTGGATCATGAATGGATCTGAAGACATATCTGAATTATTGCTCATTTACATCAATGTCAGGGATTTCTTCCCGATATTTTATTGCATATATTAAATTGATATCTGGATCCCCGATATACCTTCCTGTCCCTGCTTTTGAAAAGTTATCTGCCCACACCCATTCCCTCCTGCTTCACATACATATACGCTGTTAACTTGGTAATTTTTATCTGAAATATCTTCTAACACTAAATGGCACTAGCTTGCCATAAGATATGATTTTCCTCCTTTTGTGATAGGATCAGTTATCTATTCCAGGGACTAGTTCCTTAAGGTTTTGATAAACTATGTGTGTCAACCATATGAAGTTCCATTTGGCCTTGTCAAACTCAAAAGACCATCTAAGTTAAGTGACTTTCTTTAACATTTTATCAATCTCTCTCAGGGAAATTGGAGATTAACATTTGGTTTCCTTTGGAATTACATTTTGATAGGTTTTAATTGCCAAAGTATGCATCATTATCATCTTGTAGTCCTGATAAACCATGCTTGAACAGTTTCACACTCCACTATGAGCCTATCTATCAATTGGTATATTTATTATCCACTCAAGATATGTCTTGTTGCAAATCATTTAAGAATTGTTTGAAGGGTCTATCACCAACTTTGAGTAAGTGCAACTCAGCTTTGATCTGTGATCTGTTTGGTTTATGATTCATTGTCATGTATACTATATGTCTTAGCTTTATAGCTCTTGTTTGCTTTATTATTAAATGATTATGTCAGTTTGGAATGGTAATCATTCTAGTTGTCTCTTATGCTTGGAGTGGAATTAAACATTTCAAAGCACATGTGTAATAAATGGTCACCAATTTGTTTGAGTTTGGTGATAACATTCCTGATCATATAATTGGAGATGAGAAATGTGTTTTTGAGATTCCTCATCACAGTTGGGAATGCAATCAAATCTACCAACAAGATAACAATGTCAGTCCATGTGTTTAGGGTACATAAAACTGATGAGATTGTTCTCAATAATCAAGCTCAAAGACTTTTGCTTGGTAAAGGGTTTATTTTTATATTTAAGGTTTGAAATCAGGAGCAATGCCTCCAGACAATTGTATGGATATCTATCTCAAGTCTTTTCGAAGTTGTTGGTCAGGACCTCTACCATTCCCGAAAATATAACTATTTCGTACTTGATTTTCTATATGTAGAAAGTTGTCAAGCTTATACATGGGAAACATTTGCTCTTATCAAAATTTGAATGGTTTTGGTTGAGGTCTAAATGTTCTTATTGTCAATGATAACAATATTAATCATTGAGGTCTAGTACAATGATGTGTGGTTTGACGGTAAGTCATACGGGCGAAGCCAAGGTAGAACGAAGTTCAAATCTCATTGAGTACAGTGACCTGCTGTGGTGGCGGCTAGAGGGGTGGATTCCCCTCCCGTTGAGTCTGCTCTTGCTAAAATCATAGGATCTTAGTATACCCGACTTGTAGGTGGTTGGTTATACTCTTGGTGTTATAGTGGCAGCTATGAGGTTTGATCCTGGGTCTCCCCTGGATTAGGCCTGATAGTTACTAATTCACCATGTGGTTAAAAAAAATATTAATCATTGAGGTCTAAATGCTAGTTATAAAACTCTTAAATCAAATTTGTGATCTCCATACCCGCCAGTAAATGGTGGTAAGTTAATTAGAATGGCGATCTTGACGTTTTTCGTGGCGCAAAGTATCACATCCAATGAATTTGCAATATAAAAATACGTGTTTCTTTAAAATCCTTTTTTCCAAAGTTCATTTTTCATGATAAAAAAGTAAACCCGCCAACATGCCAACCCTAGATGACGTGGTTGTTTTTTATTGGGCAAGCGACAAGACCTTCCTGCCATTGCGAGACACAGCGATCGATTATGAAGTAGAGGGCGCAGATAGTACTTGTCCCTGCTTTGCAAAGGCAAGCCATATTTCCCATGCTATCAGGTCATAAATGAACGACGGGTGTATATGCCCACCGTTCGATTTTGCTAAGGCCGAAATCGAACGGTGGGCATATACACCTGCCATTCATTTATGGCCTGATAGCATGGGATTTATTGACAGCCCTTTGCAAAAACTCTGATCAGATTGCCACTGGGGGAGATCCAAGGCAGATCGTATTTCCGGAACTGGGTTGTCCAATTTTGTTTCGCCGCAGTACAACGTTGCAGCTTCCGAGGTCAACATTCTTTTTTTTGTGTGCGAGCACGTAGCCTCCCTGGCGAACGGCGGCCGAAGAAGGCCAGAAAAAGGGTCACTATTATCTCCTTAACTGGTCATCGTCTTTATTTTCTTGATTTTTCAGATGGCAATGATTGGTTTGCTCAGTCAAGACTGTGGAACACTAGCGTTCAGTTCTGGAATTTGACGTTCTGTAGAATGTTTTTTTTTTTAAACGTATTTGACGACACATTTTTTTCAAACGTATAAAATGATGGTTAAAAAAAATCTCAAACCGTAAATTTGACGTTCAAGTATTTAGTTTATCCGTCATAAATTATCGGGGAATGAGGGAGTACAGGGTCAGTCAACCTCACCTTAACAGCTCAGCCCTATATTATTCCATACCCGATCCAGACCATTGAATACTCAGAAGAAAGGACGGCTTTGGTGTAAATGTTAAATAATTTCTTTTGTAAAATTAAATAAAGGTCCGTAATTCAAAATATTTTTTCAGCAGAGGAAAAATCGCCAAAGCAGAGGATTATTTTGCCCCAATTTCAATTTTTTGATTTACAGGCTCAATCTCCTCCTTTGATCTTCGAAAACAGTAGTGTTTTTTTTGTTGTTTTTGCTTTTCTTATCGTTAGTTTTACTTTTGAATCTTTGCTAATTGTGGGTATCTGCAACTCTTTGAAATGTGCGGATTAGGATTTAATTTAAAGGTTAGCAAAGTGCGGATTTAAATTGATTTTATAATTTGGCGAATTTTGGATTTAAATTTAATTTAAAGTTTCATAGGCTGGATTTTGTTTATGTTTGCCCGCTTGGCATTTAAGTAGGAACACTTGCATTTAAATTTAGATTTTCATTGTATTTTCAAGTCTTTTTGGCAATGTATTTGAATTGAATCAGTCTCTGTCTTTTAGTTTTCAAAAGATACATACACAAACTCTCTACCTTTAAATGTGTTTACATTGGTCACTTTCATGTCTTTAGAGATGTACAATGGCTGTGTTCAGCTTCATGTGGGAGTTATTTATGGGATGAACTTGATTTCGTGAGTCGGATGATATGCATTGTCTCTGGTTTGAAGCTTGCATTTCTGCATAAATTAATTTCCACTGTAGTCTAAGATTTTGATTCCAGCCAAAATTGTGGCTTCGTTATAAGACAATCCATAATACTATCCCTTCAGCCCATCCCATTATTGTGCCATCTCAACATAGTGAAGAAGAAATAGAAATTAAGTGTGCCCTTGCCACTTAGATCCAGTCAATGATATTTAATCACCATCCTATTTGTGGTATATGGAGATTTAGAGTTGAACGTTAATTAATTACTATATATTTCGGAGTTTTTTATTGGTCTGAATTTGTACGAACAATTTTGATTCATATTTTTTAATTTTATTACAAAATTTTAAAATATTTATAGTTTAAAATATAATTTTAAACATATAAATTAATTTGTCTTTTTTTTTTTAACTTAAATATTTAAATTATGCTAAATTCATGGCCAAATTTATAATTTGATCTTTTAAATATAATTTCATTAAATTTGAAAAGGAAACCGTAAAAACTTAAAACATTTTTCATTTCACATGGATCGTTGTATTGATGACAAGAAAAAAATTCTAATTATTGAGAGGGTATGTATAGAGTAGTTTTCTTTTTTTGAAATATATGGATATATATTTTTGTTTTTTAATTATACTGTTTCATGCGGTATTTAAGTTGAAATTTTTGTATGGTTTTCTGTAGTTAAGCATATTATATTAAATTTTATAATATTTCTTATTAAAATAATATTTTTCTTTATTTAAATTTTAAAGAGTTTTTTTGGGTTAAAATATTGTATATTACTTTATGAAATTAGAGATATATCATATACAAACTAATGCTTAGAGGAAGCAAATCTCGACCTCTAAAGTAGTATGACTCTGTTATAAACTGACAACACTCGACTCCTTGTCTAAGGATGGGCGGGTTTTATAAACTCTCTTGTCTAGCCTTCTGTTCTCTTGGTTTCATCTATCAGCTTTCAGTGTTGTTGAAAATGAGGAATTGGACTCTAGACACAACATACATTCCAACTTCCCAAGTCCAAAAAATGCTTTAGTCCATAAACTTAGCATTCTCTTCTTTCTTTACTCCTCACATATTGAAGTTCATTTCTACATTACCCCTAATTCTAGGCCATGTTGAGACTCAAAGAGGTATTACACTCATGGCCTTCAATATTAACACAGTGACAGACTCACACAAGACACAGCTAGGCTCTATTGAATGAACTTCAAGCAAGGATTTTTTTATCCAACGATATTTTTTGGAACCTTAAATGTTCAACCTTGACAAGCAGTGGCTCATGTAACAATATGCTTTTGACTTTTGGAAAAAAATTAACTCGCTGAATCTTTCACAAATATTTTCAATCTACTTCCATATATGCACAAAGTAGGAAAATTTTTGTCTTTCATATCGGAAAGAGTTTTCTCTTTCATATTTGCACAAAGTATGACAATTTTCGTCTTTCAATCTACTTTCATATCTGCACAAAGTATGACAATTTTCGTCTTTAATATCAGGAAGAGTTTTATTTGAACCTTGCCTACCTTTGAAGCATGAAAATGTATTCCTCAGGAGGTCTCAAATTGCAAAAGTTCACGACAATCCATGCGCATGTTCTTAGAAAAAAATTGGCTTAGCATTTCTTCGCACTATTGTTCATATCTTTAATAAAAGACTCCTCAATTAGTTGTAAAAGTTATCATAATTCTGCCCTTGTCATCAAAATAAATAACCCGCACTACCTAGAATCATGCTTATCAAAAGTTAGCAATGTTAGTTCAAACATTTCACAATGAGGATGATACTTCTGTCCACTTCATTGTTGTAACAAACTATTTATTTGTCCCATGTTGTAGATGGAACTTAGCAAATTTGAGAAAGGTGTCATGATTGGGCTTAACCAACAAATCATTTGTGATGGGCAATGGTTCTTCGACAACTAGTTACTTCCATTTAGTATTCTTCTCTTGATGCAAGTTTTCCACATCTAATATGCTTAGGGATGCATAACACCATCTAATCCAATGATGGCTGAGGATCCTCATCATCCTAACTATGTAACCTTCTTTAGTGCCTTTCACATATTAAAATTTAAGTATATAATCAAAACTATTAACCCAAAAAGTTGAAAAACCTTATAAAACCTTAAAAGTGTAGTTTTATGCTATTTTGAAGCACATATGCTAACTTAGGAAAAAACAAGGCATTTTTAGAGAGATTAGTGAAAGTTGAGATGCAAGAGTAGTTGAAAGAGAGTTTCCCTATAAGAGGAAGTTGACACTCACAACTTTACATAGAACGTATAATGAAAGGCATGAAAAATATAAAAATGTCATTAAATTTTCATTTGACAAGCAAAGGGGATTTGAAATTCCAAGCCTGCTGGCGTTTATATTTGCTACTTCTTTGCTTTTGAATGGGGATAATGCTCTGACATTGCAGGGCTGGATTTTGTTTTTTGTGGTTCTGTTATGGCTCATGAATGGATGTGTTTATGGACTGAAATTTCAGGACAATATGGGTTCGCTGTAGCATATGAATGAGATGTATCCAAGTATTGAAATTTCAGAAGTTGGGTTTATTGTGCATATGAAATCGCATGTATTCATGCTTTTGAAATTTTACGAGAAAAGAAAAGATAGATTTGGTATTGCATATGAATGAGATGTATTCATGCATTGAAATTTCATTGAGAAGACGTAAAAATTGGTTATTATAGCATCTGGATGGACTTATTCAAGCATTGAATGCTCATTAAGAATCAATAGATGGTGGGTTTGTGACAGGGTGATGCACTTATTATATGGTATTGACGTTGATTGCAATGTGTTTATGCGTTGAAATTTCAACAGAAGATGGGTTTACTGTAGCATATGAATGAGATGCATAGATGCTGTTATCTCAAAGGGTTATTGATTTTGACTATAAATAAGATGGCTAACTCTTGTGGAATAACATTAACAAATTTGATGGTTGGATAAACATTACATAAGTTTCCATTAGGCCTATGGAGTCAATTACACTTCAGTAAACAGGGATACTACCTTTTCATAGAAGTCAGGGCACTTAGCATTTAGATGTTCAGAACACAACTCACATAAAACCACAGTTCATACATGCATACAGGAAGTCAGAGCACAATCAGTGAATTCTGAGTGATTATGCAACCATGCAACTGTAAAAAGACATTAAGGAAAAAACAAATCACACACTCTGAACATGGAAATCCTTTATGAATCCTGAGAAGAAAAACAGATAACTTATATTACTGAAAATGGTCTTTACATAAGCTAAAACAGTACTTCTGTTACAAAATTTCCAACCCTCATTACATTGTTGTTTCAGCTATATATAGAATCCTTATTCTAACTAATTCGAGCTTCCTCCTCCAGCATGGGGGGAATTTAATAACTCGATCCTTATCTCTAATGACACCTATCAGCTATTTAACTGACTATTAAATACAATAAAGTGCTGACTGGAATTTTTAAAAAGTTCTAAATTAACTAGGACTCTAACTCCGTTTCCATGCCATAGTGGCAACTCCTCGTTCTTTGACACCTGGTCCTCTTTCAAATTGGATAATCTGGACATTTAATACTCCATATTGACCTTGAACGTTGAATCCTTATCTGCCCGTGGTATTAGGAGATGTCCCCTGCTTCTCGGCTTCTGTTTTCCACAATTTGCTCAAATATATAACAGCATTTTTCTGAGCCTTTAATAACCCAAGGTATGGAACGTTGCCACGTTTTTGATGTGTTGTAGGCTGTATTGATGAACAGGTGTCTCTCTTTCAAAATTCCCACTCATAATATCAAATTGTTTGTCTGCATTAAAATCATCACCTACAGCAGTTTTGTAGCGCGCTACGAAACTGCTGTTTTTATTTAAAACAGCTTGATTTTGACACGAAAACTTTATCACCCAAAACTCTAATTGCCAAAAACTCCCTTTGATTTTTCATATGTGTAACAGGGATTTACATGTCTTCAAAACCATAAGCCTAAGTAAAATTGACAAAAATTTGGAACATAACCTTTCTTGAAAAGAAAATTCATTTATCAGGCAACTTGCCTAACTGTGCCTTCAGGTCTCTAGCAGCTTTCTGCAGTTGATGAATCTCATCTTCAGCTACTTCTATTTGGCTCTTCATAGCTGCTATATAATCTTCTTCAGATGTGATGACTACCCTGTTTATATCTTTTCGCTTAACTTTCTCAGTTTCCTCTGTTCTGGGCAGTGCTTCCTGTGCTTGCTGGAATTTTCTGGTCATAGGTCTTCTAGGTTTAAAAATAAACTC
>APFE031056415.1:236352-266239 GCA_000404065.3 Pinus taeda | reverse complement strand
GGATATCAGCCACTCCTGGTTGTGAATTAAGCATTTCAACAATTTTGCTTCTGTATTTGTCTACCTTGAGAATTTCATTAAAAGGGACTGATATTTTAATTTTTGCAATCTCATTCTCAATACTAAAAACAGAAGTAGTCTTGTCAATTTCTTTGGGAGGAGAAGAAATTTGAATGTCCTTTTTGTCAAGGGGAGGATCATCTTTACTTTCAGCTACCTTTGCTTTTTCCTTTTTATCATCAGCTGTCCTTGAGGTATTCTTCTTAAGCTGTACTTTGTTCGCTGTAATAAGAACATCTCTATTCCTAAGATTACACTGCTTTTGCATCTCAAAAATAGCATGCTGATAGCCCTTCAAAAAATCTGAAGGCTCTTCTTCTGATTTTATCATGCTGGACTCATCATGTTCCTCTTTGGTCAAGAAAATTCCTGATCCATCTTCATCCAAACAATGAATTGATTCCTCAGGGACTTCAGGTTCATCCTCTTCATCTACCAAATTCTGTTGGAAAGGAGGTCTCACTGGAGGATCTGCCTGCTGATTTCGGTTATCTCTTGGCCTTTGCTGATTCTGAGATCTTCTGAACTGAGGGTTCCTAAATTGAGGTTCTTGCTGTGCTGGAGGAGCAGAAGCATTCCCAAGAGCTAATATGTCCATCAATTTCTCCATGGTTTTCATCATGGTTTCAAACTTGTCTTCTTGAGCTGATGTAGAAGGCTTCTCTTCCTCCTTCAACTTAGACTTTGCCATCTTTGATTTCTTAGCAGCAAGCATATTCACCTCTACCTTAATTGCATCATTTTGCATGTCAGCAAGAGAGGCAGATTCCCTTTCCCTGAGTAAAAGGGAAAAATCTGAATCAAATGATTCAGCATATCTCAACTGTGCCAAAGCTCCAGGAGGTTTCAAATGAGCTGGAATGGAATTATATATTTCGTTAAACCTCTTAGAGAAATTGTGAATTGTTTCCTCTGGAGCTCTCCTAAGATTGTTATATTCTGTAAGGGCTTGAACAGGGTTGGTTCTATTTCCCCATTTCCTTAGAAAGTTGTCTTCAAACTCTACCCAACTATGAATGCTTCCAGCTCTAAGGGCTTTAAACCATTTTCTGACTTCCCCAATAAAAGTTTGAGAAAACAATCTTAGTTTTACATCTTCATCATCCACTTCTTCCCTGTCAATAAAATCATTGAACCTATCCACATGTTCCTCTGCTGTAATATCTTCATCACCTCCCCATGTTGGAATCCTAGCAGCATATTTGCTAGGAAGATCATGTAAAACAACAGGGAGAGCCAGAGGAGCATACCTAGTAGGTATAGCCATGTTTTCCTATCCATAATCAAAATCATTAACCCATTTAGAGAGAGCCCTCTCAGGTTGAGGAGGCTAAGCCTCAGCCTAAAGTAGATTTGAAACAGTTACTTGAAGTCTTCTTGGTCTGCAGCCTTCCAGGGCTTGATTTTGAGATAACAGATGCTTTGAAACATGTAATCATGCATTGAAATTTCATTCAGAGATAAGAAAAGATGGGTTTACTATTGCATATGAAAAGGATGTGTTCATGTATTGAAATTTCATTCAGAAGATATAAACGTTGGGTTTATTGTAGCAGCTGAATGGATGTTTTCATGCATTAAAGCTCGTTAAAAAATAATAGACGATGGGTTTGTGACAGAGCGATGATTTAGAATATGGTGAATGTTGTTTGCACGCGTCTCATTCGGTCACTAGTTCGATTCTTGCTCAGACTTGCCCCTTTTGTGATTCAACACTCACTTGCGGTCGATTCTTGCTCAGACTTGCCCCTTTTGTGATTCAACACTCACTTGCCCCATTTGTGATTCAACACTCACTTCCTTTGTTTCTGTACTTGCCCTTGGTCCTTGCTTCTGTCCAGATTTTTAAAATAGAACTTTATGTGAATGAGAGGTGTGTGGCAAAGGAAATCTTATATTCATTTTTGCTCTAACTTATTTTATTCGATTGTCTGATTCGTTGTCGATTCATGGTTTTGTATTATTTTGCAAACATTAATGATGTATTGACGATTCATGGATTTGTATTGTTTTGCAAACATTAATGATTCAGTGAGAAAGCTGTTGGAAATGGATCCGGAAGCTGCTGATGACAGTTATATGGCACTTTCAGAGCCAGTTGAAGTCGTTGATAGTGATCATGGTATGGACAAATGGGTGTTTGGGTTTGTGCTTCTATTGGCCGGTTATGGTCTCCAATGGTTCTGTAATCCTATGTTATTTTGTATATAAATTCAGTGGCTTCTGCTTGTTAATAGAAATATCCAGTATGTATTGAAAGAGGATTTCTTTGTTATTCTTCTTTCAGTGATGAAAGAATTTAATCCTATAGAACAAATTTATAAGGGAAGATTGCTTGATCCCAATCTTGTAAGCATGTAATTGAAAATTTGTGATTGTTTCAAGCATGAAATGTTGATTGAAGGATGTATGCTTACATTGCTTTTTATAACTGCAAGGAAGGGAGGGTGATGCATATTTTATTTTATTTAATGATATGAAAGTGTTTGACTCTGTTGTTTTACTCCCCAGATGAGCACTGTTCAACTAAATCTTACAGGCCAATTCCAAACAAGCCAAGGGTTGGGAATGGACCATCGAATGCAAGCATTGGGATAGTTCCTGTGGTGTTAGTATCAGACACCGAGGATTCGGATTTCCTTCCTGATGGGCAACCAATTGGGGATGAGAACATCGATGTCTCAGATGATCATGAGGCCTGGAAGACAACGAAAAAACCCTCAAGAAATCCAAACAGCATAGATAAATCTTACAGGCCAATTAGAAGCAAGCTAAACAAGCCAAGTTCCCAACCAAAGAATGCAAGTATTGGAATAGTTCCTGTGGTGTTAGTATCAGACACCGAGGATTCGGATTTCCTTCCTGATGGGCAATCAATTGGGGATGAGAACATCGATGTCTCAGATGATCATGAGGCCTGGAAGACAACGAAAAAACCCTCAAGAAATCCAAACAGCATAGATAAATCTTACAGGCCAAACAAGCCAAGGGTTGGGAATGGACCATCCAATGCCATTGGAATAGTTCCTGTGGTGTTAGTATCAGACACCGAGGATTCGGATATCCTTCCTGATGGGCAACCAATTGGGGATGAGAACATCGATGTCTCAGATGATTATGAGGCCTGGAAGACAACGAAAAAACCCTCAAGAAATCCAAACAGCATAGATAAATCTTCAAAACGGAAAGCAGACGAGGCGAAAAAGAAACAGCTGAAGAAAGAAGATAAGATTGACTTGAATTGGAAAAAATGGGAGAAGGAGCTTGACTTAGACGCACCTGTTCAAAATAAAGGTCCTGTGGATGTTAAGGAACCACCAACAGAGTTATTAATGCCATTACTTCCTTTCCAAAAAGAGTGGTTGGCATGGAGTTTAAAACAAGAAGAATCTGAATTCAATGGTGGTATTCTTGCAGATGAAATGGGGATGGGAAAGACAATACAAGCAATTTCCCTTGTTTTAACTAGTCGTGCCCTTCGATTAGGTCAATCTCTTGCTGATAAGACATGTATTATGCAAGATACCTTGGGAGCATCTACTAGTGATTGCAAGGTACTACCTCAGGTTAAAGGCACCCTTGTTGTTTGTCCCACGGTAGCTGTTATTCAATGGAGGAACGAGATTGCTAAGTTCACTGCTGAAGGTAGCACTAAAGTTTTGGTTTATCATGGCGCCAATAGATGTAAAGATGTGGCCGAGCTTTCTCAATACGATTTTGTTTTGACTACTTATTCCATTGTTGACATAGAACATAGAAGGCATATGCCTGCAAAAGAAAAATGTCAATGGTGTACTAAATTATTTCATCCAGATCGGTTGGCCAACCACCTCCGTTTGTTTTGTGGACCCACTGCCATGAAAACTGAAAAGCAAGCCAAACAAATGAAAAAGAAAGGGGGAAGCAATGCCAATGAACAAATGTCACAAAGGAAGTCAGGTAATGCGGATACTGATAGTGAAACAGATGTCCATGACAAGAAGTTGAAGGGGAAACGAAAGTCTAAGAGATCAATAGATGATGAAAATTTCGAACTGGCTTCTGGCAGGAGGAAATGCAAATCGCAGAGGAAAGAGACCGATGGATATGTGGAGGGTAAGGATGAAAGGAAATGGAGAAGGAAGAAAAATGTGAATACCGATTTTGAAGATCCTATAGAGGCTGCCAACAATGCCTCAGGTTCATCAGCTGACACGGGGTCCTCTATTCTACATTCAGTCAAATGGAATCGAATAATATTGGATGAGGTATGTATAATATTTTCCCCTTTCGATATTTTGCCAGTGTATGGGTTTAGTCGTTTGTTTATCGCACTGAAGTGAAGTTCTCTGTTTGTTGATGCTAATAAAAGAAAATGGAAAATAGTTAGACATTCAATGTCTCAAATTAAAACACCAGCATAAGTCTATCTTAACACTGGATTTTGTAAGCGGTGTTAGGTTTGCAGCTGTGCTCTTTTGGACCCTGTCTGGTGTTTAACGGATCTGGGTCAAGATGGATCTATGCCAATTGCATAAGACATTGAGTTATGATATTGTGATTGATCAAGTGCTAAATGAACTGATTGTATGCATTGCATATTGTAGTCATTCTACCAATGGCTTAGTCCCCGAACGAGTTAGTCAATTCACTATGGTGCTCTTTCCTCTAGTGTTTTTATCTTCGGAGGGATGGCATTGCTTTATCCAGTACAATTGATCTGTACTCACCTGCAAGAATTCATTGGCATTCATATTTACACTAGTGTATCTTTACATAACCTTTTTGATTTTGCCTTCTATAACAGATTTCTTTCAATTTAATGCTGAGTGGCAGGCCCATTTTATCAAGGATAAAAGATGCAGCACAGCTAAAGCTGTATTCTCATTACAGTCATCTTACAAGTGGGCTCTCAGTGGCACTCCTCTTCAAAACCGTGTGGGAGAATTGTATTCACTTGTAAGTCTTCTCAAAAGAAGAATTGTGGATTTACAGAAAGTAATATATTTTTTGCAGTTATTGTCAGGTGGCATCTTATAAAGTTAAAAATAAACTGCAGGTTCGGTTCTTAGAGATCTATCCTTACTCCTATTACTTCTGTAAGAAATGCGACTGCAAATCACTTGATTACAGGTATGATTCTGCAGTTACCTTAGCTATTGATCTCACTTTATATATCAAAGCCATTTAGACATAGTCAGTCCCTTACAAGAGTATTTTGTACATTCAAATTCATTTGGAAAGTTTTTGCTGCTTTCAATTAGTTGTCTTATCTCAAAAGCCAATGATGGCAACCGTCTGAAAAATTAAAATTTTATCAAACACTTTATGACCAAATGTTTTCTTCACAAAAACGTTTCGTGCACCTTTCCTAAAAAGTAAAATCATGACAGCCTCTAAGTTTAAAGTTTACATTATTTAGACGTTTAAGTTCGTTGGAATTCATACTGCCTTGTATATATCTTCCAAAAAGCTGCCAAGAAAGGATAAACTTTTATCATAACCCTGTCAAGGCATTAGACATGATGGATTCTGTTGGAACATAACTAGAGTTGATCCGGGAGTGGGAAGAAGGAAATAACAACGGACATGAACGAGGTGGTATTTATTTATGTTCATTTGGGTGGCACTTTTTGAAATTTTCTCTATCGATGTCTGTTAATTTGATAACTTGATACATTGATGAGCTGTATTTCCCTTCAAATATATGAATCACTAGTTTGGGTTCATTTTTTGAATAGAGGAAAGATGACTTTTTGAAATCTAGATATTGGAACAATGGAGCAATTTACCTTTCACTTTTATTATGGAATTTTGTTTTGTACAATTCTCTCCTTGAATCAAGGATTTTTTTGGCTACCTATGGCCACTTGATATTTTTAGTTATGTGTGCACAACATTCTGTTGTCATTTATTCAAATGTAAAACTGCCTGTAAAGGTTATACTGGTACCATTTATAGAATGTGTACATAGTATACACAAGATGGACACATATAGTTGAAACTTACACAAATCTGAAGAGAGAAAATGCAAAATGAGATTTAAAGAGCTAACAGTACTTCAGATTGTTCTTCAGATGATCTGAAGGGCACACCAGGAACTCTATATAAAATTTAAATTGCTAAGATTGGTCATGTCTTAAGGTTTTGATTTATTTGAATGCCTAGCAGTCCCATGTAAAGTTGGGAATACTTCCTTCTAGTTGTTCTTGCGTTCACGTGGGTTGTCTGACTATAATAAGGTCTGCATCTACTCTAGTTTAATAATTTTTTGGGAAAGATGGTCATGTGCCATATTTTGAACTCCATAACAATCTGCCACAGTACTATATTTTGAATTCTATAATAAGCTGCTACCGTACCATATTTTGAATCCTTCCAGTAAAGGTGAATGATTTTCTGGCACTGTTGTTCATGTGATACTTCATTACTAATTCTTGACTATATATTGAACCCCATAGTAAGCTGCAATGGTACCATATTTTGAATCCAATAATAAACTGCTACCGTACCATATTTTGAATCCCTACTATAAAGGTGAATGGTTTTCTAGCATTGTAGTGTTCAAATGATACTCGATCACTAATTCTTGATCATATGTGTTGCTTACCTTGAGTCCAGTCGGAGCGGGCTTTGCCTTATTTCACTCTTTTTATATAAAATTTTAACACAATTTCAATTACTGAGGTGTCCTGTGGTGTGGGATCGTGGACATTGCCTTTCACTCAATTTATCTTCTAAAATATTGACATGATTAATTGAAGTTCATGTTTATTTTGATATATATTACTATTTTGGTGGATTCATGGTAAATGGTTTATGTATGTCCACCGCTCCTCTTAGATACAATTTATTTCACAAGATTGAAGATGTTCTCAGTGTTGTTGCAAATATTGGTGATATATTGTCCAAGGCTATGGGGGAGTGGCACCCCACCTGAATTCGCTCCCGAAGCGTGCCCCGCTTGGGAGCGGATCTAGAGCGACCTCGGGAGCGCATTCCCTTAAAAGAAACCGCTCCCTGGTTTTTCGGGAGCAAACGTCAGAGTGGTCGGGGAGCAGTCACTCTCTAACCGCTCCCGTTCGCTCTCAGAGAAAATTTTTTAAGTCTAGAGCAGTTAGGGAGCGATCACTCCTCACTTAAAAAAGTAGCTCCCCATGGGCGTGGGTCGGGGTCGGAAATTTTTTTGCAGGGAGGGGAGGAGGGGCCAAAAGAAATAAAAGCTCTCCTCCCCTCCCACAAATGCACCATTTGCTTTGTGTTGAGAGTAAGAGATAGCAAGAGAGGGCTTGAGAGGAAGATTGAAGGAAGATTTAAAGGAGCAAGGTTGGGAGCTTGAGGAGTTTGAAATGGAGATTGGAGCTTGGGATTGAAGGCACCATTGGAGAGCCAAAGAGGTAGGGTCTAGACTCTAATCGCATTCTTTTCATTTTTGCATGTAGCATTTGTGTTTTTTATATGTTCATTATTAAATGAAAGATTTTCTTTTCTCTCTTTCCCAAACCCATTCCTCCATTTTATTGCAGACAAGAGTCAAGAAACTATAAGTTTATAACTCCACGAAATTTCAAAACTTCAAACATCATGGCTATAGGGTTTGGCATTCTGTTGATGTTGGTTCCTTTTTTTGCTATGATGGTGTTGGGGAGTAGAAGGAGTGATGAAAAGGATGACAAAGTGGGTAGTGGTGGATTTGAAAACCCTAGAGAGGAGTACCAAGAGGAAGAGGAGGATAATGAGAGTGGAGATGATGAGGGCAAAAAAACCAAAGTAGACCAAACCCTCTTGTGGAAATATGTTACTAAGCTTTCAGGAGTGAAAGAGGGTGGAACAACCAAATTTACATGCCTCGATTGCAAAAACACTTGCACAGGTTCATACACCCGTGCCAGAAAGCATCTCTGTGGGGAAATGGCTTGGGATGGAAATAAACAAATAGGAACCAAAACTTGTGGAAGTGTGTCACATCAACAAAGAGCCAAAATACATAAGGGAAGAGGAGGAAGCCCAATTCAAATCTAAAAGGTCAAAGGGTGACTTTGAACATGACACCACTAGCCCACAATCACATAGACTAAGAACTCCATCAACATCCCACCCATGGCAGTGGATTTGGAGGTACAGGTACAAACATTCCTTTAAGGCGTAGAACCATATTAGATTTCCTTGATCAAGGGTGTAAGAATGATGTGGATGCAAAAATTTACTAGTTTCTCTATGCATGTGGGATACCATTCAAAGTTCTTTGCTCACCTTATTGGCATGAAATGGTTGGCAACATCAACGATGCCCCCAAAGGATACAAAAACCGTAGGTATGACAAGGCTAGAACCATGGGACTTAACCATGAAAAAGCCAAAATAACACATGCTTTGGTCAAAATGACAAATTGTTAGAATGACTATGGGGTATCCATTGTATTTGATGGTTGGACAAATGTAAAAGGCAAGCCATTGATAAGTGTTCTTGGTGTGTCTGCTAGTGGTGTAGTCTTCCTTTCAACATATGATTACTCATAAAAGTTCAAGACCGACATCAACATGGCAGAACCATTACTTCAAACAATTGAAAGTATTGGGCCATACAATGTCATCTAAGTTATCACTGATAATGCTTCTAATTCTAAGGCAACAGGAGCAATCATTGAGGATAAATACCCCAACATATTTTGGTCTAGGTGTTTGGTTCACACAATGAACCTTTTGATGCATGATATTATTAAGAACAAACAACCTCAATACAGATGGATTGGTGATTTGTACAAGAGGGGTAAGAGTGATAAAATTTATTACCAATCATAGCAATACCCATGGGATTTTCTGCGGTCACTCAAGGTTGGAGCTATCAAAGATTGCGAAGACTAGATTTGCTAGCTATTACCTCACCTTTAGGCACCTTTTGAAGGTAAGAGAGTCATTGGCTAGCATGGTATCAAGTCAACATTGGCAGGTATTAAAGGACAAGGCTATATCCGCACCTGACAGGCAAGGTTTTGAAGAG
The DNA here is from genome assembly GCA_000404065.3 of Pinus taeda. Lineage (NCBI taxonomy): Eukaryota > Viridiplantae > Streptophyta > Pinopsida > Pinales > Pinaceae > Pinus > Pinus taeda. The sequence continues at coordinate 257,200 of APFE031056415.1, read as the reverse complement.
GTGGAGGAGACCGCTCTTAATGGTCTGTTTTGGGCACGTGTGAGGGATGTTTTACAATACACCAAGCCCATTTATAACATGATTCGTTTTGTAGATACATATGCACCAGTTATTGGGGAGGTGTATAAGCAGATGGATAACATGTTATAGCAAATAAAAGATATTGTTCAGCAAAAAGATCCCTACTTGTATGATATTATTCACAATTTTGTGTGTGCATGGTGGGATAAACTTAATGTTCCACTACATGCCTTGGTGTATTTCCCTATGCCAAAATACTACTCTCCATCTTGGTTGGGCAAACCTGCACCTGGTGGGGGGGTTAGGACCAAACCCCATACAAATCCAAAGGTTCAAAATGAGTATATGACAACATTAGACAAGCTGGTCCTTGACAGAGAGGAGTGTGCTAGATTGCATCTTGAATTAGGCAAATACTTGACTAGCATTGGAGTGTTTGGTTCTTTGCATGCAATGGAAGATAGGGACAATTTTGATGCTGTCACATGATGGGACATGTATGGTGGCTAGGGACTTGGCAAAATTGGCAAATAAAGTGCTTTCACAGGTTGTAAATACTTTTTTCTGCAGAGGTGTTAGAGCACCTATAATGTGAGAAGAACCAACCTCAATGAAAACTGGGTAGAAAGCCTGGTTTATGTGCACTACAACTTGAGGTTGTTGACACATTATTGTGAGAGGGTTCGTGATGATACATCAAATATATATTGGGACGACAAATTAGAGGAAGATAATTTGGAGGATGGAGTTCTACATCTAGAAGAAATGGAAACAAAACTTTTGAAAGATGATGATAAAGCCACAATAGTAAGCCATGCCACCCCCATCATCCAGTAGTAGTGCTCAAGATCTGCAATCTTTGCCTTTGTTGCCGCCACCTTCATCAACATCTACATCCTTACGTGGAGATCATGTGCCTTCTGGTTTTGGTTTTGGACATGGTAGCAGTAGATAATAGATTTACTTGTCTACTCTTTCATATTTATTATGATATTTTTTATAAACAATATGTGACAATTTAAGTTTGAAGTTTGTAGTTGGCAATTATAACTCATTGGTAATGAATTATGAATATGATGCTTCGTGAAAATTGAAACATTTAATTTCATGTTAGATATTCTTTGTTATAGTTTGGTTACTTGGTAATGGTAATGGTTACAACTACAAGTACAACTTTAGTGATCAATGTTATAAAATGTTATATATTGAATTTTGAATGTTTGAAACATTAATATTGATGAATCATGAGACTTGATATGTTGTATGTTACTAACTTGTGGACGTGGTTGATGAAGATTATAACTTCTAGATGATTGGTGTTATATGGTTCAATCCATGTTTTTATGTTTTTTTTATATCTAATTCATCATTCTACATGATTTTGTTGACATGTATGCATCAAAATATATAAAAATATATATTATATAAAAATTCGCTCTTGATTTGCTCCTGACCCAAGAGCTTTTGAAATTGTTGCTCCCCACTCCCACTCCCACTCCTGCTCCCAAGCAGCCTTGATATTGTCAATGTTGTGATACATAGCGATTCTCTCAGCTTGGCGATAATATCATTGGAGAAGATTAGGATTTTTTTTTCCCAATTCTGAATATATCAGGATATTTTGAAAATATATTGCCTGAAAATGGAAAATGTCAGCTGGGTCAAGAGAATTTTTGGATTTTTTGAGACATTTTTGATCAGTTTGAAGAGGGAAAACAGGGAATTGAGAACAAAGGTGTCAGTGACTATCACATTTGCCCATAACAGGGCTGAAATTGTTGCTCCCCACTCCCACTCCTGCTCCCGCTCCCAAGCAACCTTGATATTGTCAATGTTGTGATACATAGCGATTCTCTCAGCTTGGCGATAATATCATTGGAGAAGATTAGGATTTTTTTTCCCAATTCTGAATATATCAGGATATTTTGAAAATATATGGCCTGAAAATGGAAAATGTCAGCTGGGTCAAGAGAATTTTTGGTTTTTTTGAAATTTTTTTGATCAGTTTGAAGAGGGAAAACAGGGAATTGAGAACAAAGGTGTCAGTGACTATTACATTTGCCCATAACAGGGCTGAAGGGAGGGGTATATTTAATAGCTTTTAAGTTTGTTAAATTTTTCAATATTTTCCACAATGTTGCTGATAAGTTATTTACCAGGCCCTCGGTGATATGTTTGCCAACACGATGTTTGTAACATTGGTTATTATTTTTTAACCTACTTTTCCCAACTGCGTATGTAAGGTGTTGATATGAAACCATGAAGTAAAGAGAGTTTACATGTCATGTGGCAGCATTGGGAAGCATTGGCGGAAATGTGATCATTGTGGTCATTCACCAATAAACCATTTTTGCTGGTGGAATAAGGTATATTTCAAGAGGAATCATCCCATATTTCCTCTTGTAGTCGGACCTTGATTGTAGTTCCTTTGTCTGTGCTAGCATCTTATTTCCGGTCAAGTCTTTTTCTTTAGAGATTCTAATTTGCAGATTGCACATGCCAATGTTCTAGTATGTTGCAAATCCGATAAAGAAACGGGGCTACGGATATGAAGGTCGCCAGGCTCTGAAATTGCTCAAGGACAAAGTTATAGATAGCATATTTTTAAGGCGTACCAAGTCTGAACGGGCAGCAGATTTTGCCCTTCCTCCCAAAGTAGTGAGTTTTTCGTACCTATAATCTTAGGATTGTGTTTTTAATTTCATAGTATGTCATCCTTATGCGTTGATGACTTAATAAATTATTAAATATTGACGTATACATACATTGACCAATATCGATGGCAGGAATTTGTAAGACGGGATGCGTTTGATGCAAGAGAAAAGGACTTTTACCAAGCTTTATATACGCAAAGTCAATCACAGTTTAACACGTACGTAGCTATGCCTTACACTAATTCTTTCAAGTATGTGATGTATTTGAATGAGTTCAATGCAAATTTGGCTTTATGCTTGCTTGTTAGTTAGGGTTTTTTTATATGTTAGTTGTTTTTCTATAGAAGCTGCTTTCTAGCAGAGGTTTCATCACCATGAGATGTGGCATTTCATTTAATGAATGTTGCATTTAGCTGTTCTGTCTTGACAATACTAAATAGATATAGAAAATATTGGATGGCATTTTTTTATGATTTCTTGGGAGCTGCCACTTTCCTTTGTAAAGCAGTTGTTACTAGTGTAGCTGTATGTTAATTATGTATATGTATTATTAACTGAGTGCTAATGGGGATATCTTTGACCTTGGACAATCCATTTAACGAACTTTGATATCCTTATGTAAGTCTTTCTATTTGTTACCTGCAGATATATAACTGCGGGAACACTGCTTAACAATTATGCTCATATCTTTGATCTGTTCACAAGATTGCGCCAGGTACTATTCGTCAATTCTTTGATACCCAAAACTAGAGCTGATACAGAGAGATGGATCATTTGCAAAGATATATACATCCTAAATTAAGTGGTTATTATGTCATACATAAATTTTCTTTTGCAGATACATTAATATTGGTGCTTAAGATATATTGAGTTGCTAAGGTGAAAATGAGGTTTGGTGAAAAATCATAGCAGCATATAGGTTAAGTTTTTAGGAAATATACGCTTCTTACTGCAAATTTGAGTTTAAGCTTTAGAAACAATTTGTCCTAGATTGCAGTGGTTTTGATAATGAGATGAGATATGTCATATGTATTCGACGATGTTTAGCATCTTCAAGCGTTCTTGCTTATAAATTAGATTAATTTCTGTAAGTTGAAGCTGGTAATTTCTGCAATTGGCATTCAATTGATCTACTGGATTTTCTCGGCACTCTGTTCCAGCACTTGAGAATACAATTCCATGCTTTTATGACCTAGGCAGTTTTGAGCTCTGCTGAAAGTGTTTCATGTATTTGTTGACTTTGGTTCCAGGCAGTAGATCATCCATACCTGGTGGTTTATTCGAAAACTTCCATGTCACTTGCAAATGGCCAGAACAACACATTTGATTCTTCTATGGCAAAAAATGTTTGCAGTCTCTGTAATGATCAATGCGATGATCCAGTTGTAAGTAATCATTTCCATGTGTTGTGGAATGCCTGAATTTGAAGCACAAGAATTGCTTCTCTCATTGACTATAAAATGCATAATGTTTGTTTCGTCTTTTGATGTGTAACAGAGTGCATCATGTGGACACACATTCTGCAGGGGTTGTATAGAAGAATATACCTCAACCTCTGGACAGTCTTCATGCCCATCTTGTTCAACACCTGTCACAATTGACTTAACCGGGAGAAGGAATGCAAATAACCAGGAGAACACAAACAAGATCAAGGGTTATAGGTGCTCGAGTATTTTGAGTAAAATAAATCGTGATGAATTTCAAGCCAGCACGAAGATGGATGCCTTGGTATGTGATGGGTTTTTCCTAATTATCTGCTGTTTAAGTATATTTTATCATATACTGCTTTGTCTTTTCTTTTGGGTGTTGCAACTTATTTTTTTATCTTTATTTGTGGCAGGCTTCTTCCTTTTGAGTCCTATTTTTATATTTAATATAAGTTCTCTGCAGTTGAAATGATTACACATCAAAGATATCAGTCCTAGGCATCATATATTTGTGGTTTTATATCTTGCATTTATTGTCATTGGAATGGCACATGCTATAAACCAATTAGGCTATCAGGAGTAGAATAGTATATGTTTTATTCCAAGGAAAATCTTGCGGGGACACCTAATGGATGCTTCCTCACATTCATCAATGGCATCCCTAGTAAACTCATTAGTGTATGCTTCCTCACATTCATCAATGGCATCCCTAGTTAACTCATTAGTGTAGACAAATGTGACTCACCTAGGGCATTCAAATCATCCACTTGTTAGTATGGAACTAGCAAAATTCCTAACAACATTGGTGATGACTAGTTGACTAAGCCATTGGGATTGAATGCTATATGTTACATTAAGGGCAAGGATGATTCAGGGCCTCCTTGCAACTGTCTTTAGATAGATTTACGTTTTATGGAGGATTAAGGAAAACTTTAACTTGTAAATTTGTTTAAGTTAATGGATGCATTTATGCAATCATTGTACTTGACTAAGGTGTAAGAAACAATTGGGGATTATCCTTCAGTTTTTTGATAGTGGGAGATTTCTTTAGGGAAATATTGCTTATAGAATCTTAGAGTGGTCCCTTTGACTAAGCTGTTGTGTTACGAGGGCATAACTGTGCTGCCAAGCTCAATCTTGCTACAGTGTGACATGGAGCAGGGAGAGAAATGGGAGTAGGAACGTCATTTTCCAAACAATATTGGGAGCAGATTGTTTAGCGAGTGTATTTTTTATATATTATATTGCATTTATGTTAAAAAGAACATACAATATGCCAAATTACTTGCAAAATATATGAAAACATGCATATTTATGCATTAATGAAGATATAAATGGTATCCACAATACATTAATGATTACATCATTCAAGCATTGACCATCTAGGTTCTAACAATTACAAACAAACATACAAATTTGTATGCCATATAATAAAAAGTAGACCACTAACTTATGGAATGAAATAGGCTTATCCAACAATTGTCTATGAAATGGGCCATTTGCACATTGAAGTATGAAGACCAAAAGGTACAAAACACTAAACTGAGCTAGTTGTTAAATATTATGAATATGTCATATATGAAAAGTAAAGTGCAACGAGAAACAATTATTCTAATATCAATGGTTCCGATCTTCTATTCCTTCCTCCTCACAACATTAGGTTTGTTGCATGGCCCTCCATTTGGTGGTAATGGAGCCGAAGTAGGATGAAATTGTTCAGAAGGATGAAAGTGAAACTGAAGATGAAGCCCCTATTGCTTTAGCCAATTGGATTCATGCACATGGGGACCATCATCACAATCATCATGATCATCATCCATAAGAACATTCTTTAATTGCTTTAAGACCAAACACTCCATCCTCCAAATTATCCTTCTGAGTCCTTAGGATTGTTATCTTGAGTCTTCAAGTTTTTATCCATCTTTGCTTCCTCACATTTATGGGAAAATAATCACAAGTTATAATGAACAGAGACCAAGCTCTGAGGATATTATGACTATTTTCCTTGAAGCAAACAAGGGGAAATCTATTGTTTTCCTTTCCCATGAGATACATACCCAAATAGTTAATGGTCATTGGATTTCATATTGGAGAAAGTAGAATTTTGGATCCCATTCAACATTCAATACATTTAATAGTTTTTATGATTTCAAGATTGGTAGGATAACAATATTTCTATTGGAATTTTGTGATGTACGAGGATACGGAATTGACATTTAATCAAAAGCACCAAAGCCCCCTATGTACCTCAGTGTTGGTGCCATTGATTGTTGAAATCTTCCATCACGACCCTACTAAAAAAATACACTTTACTCAAGCAAAATTACTAATTAGGCATGATAAGCTTTTTCTATCTCATTTTAATGCTTAGAGGGTGATCTTAATGAGGAGGATCCCTATATAGGCAATGATTTTGATGTTATGCAATTATTTGCTGTAGCATGATTTTCTTTTGGACTCTAGAGGCCATTTAGAGTCTCTTTGTTGATGTATTTTGATTCAAAGATGGATTGTATTCAGTGCTATTTTGGTTATATGTACCCTTGCTATATACATGAGACACTTTGCATATTTGTGTATATTAGTTTGGATTCGTATGGATGCACATGAATTATATGTTCTTTTCAATCTTTTGGTCCATTTTTTATCTATGATAACTTTATTGAGGATGTTGTGACCATTTTCCATCAAGCAAACAAGGGGAAATCTGTTGTTTTCATTTCCATGATACATCTCATGAGATACATTTATTTTTGTTTCAATGTGATTTGTATAATTTTGTCAAATCTTATGAATTAGGAGAAATATCATATTTCATATCGATGTCTGATGTACTGCTTGACATCTTATATATCAATTTAATTTTCATATTTATGTAGCAATGTGTTTGCTTGATGTTGCTTTAGAAGTTAAAAATTTGAAAAAATGATTATTTTTGAATTTTTTAAAGTTTCGGGTAATTTACAATATTTTCCCTGATGTTGCTGATAATTTAAATTTTGGATCCTCGGCAATAAATTGCTGATAATGCTAAATGTAACATTGGTAAAAAACCACAAACAAACAACAAAAAGAAAGGAGGGAGTTGGGGTTTGGGCTTGTTGTTTGTGTTTGTTTTCTCCTCCAAGCTCTTACAAATCTGCTCTCAAAGTTTTGCAAGACGACAAAGTCACAAATCTGACGACTTTAAGCTCAAGCAAACAAAGATGAAAGAACGAGGAAAAGAGAGGGGGAGGAGTTCATCTATTCTCATTCTCGCTTTTGCCTAATCTCTAAACCTACCCTAGGTCCCACCTCCAACTAAAAGTATTTTTCCATTAATGCATGGGAGTGTCCAAGAAGCGTGGTGGCAACACCAGGGAGTGCCTTGGGAGTGACCACACTCTGAAGATGGCAAGGAGCTTCTCAAAATAGTCAAGAGTGTGCTCCTAGGGGTGTCACTTGAATGTTCTTATTTGGAGTGTTATTTCGAGAGGGAGTTGGCCTTCGGGGATGCTTTTTGTAACAATGGTCAAGGTCACCCAGGACTTGCACCTGGCCTCATCTGTACTGGTTTTGGGGGTTTGAACTCAGGTCTGTTTTAATTCAATTCTGATGGTCTTGCTATTTGCTGCTAGATCACACACCCATGGGAAAGAAAATGGGAGACTTAAATGTCTTATAACTGTATATGTTAGATGGCATATTTCTGACTTAAATCTCAGGTATGTTCAGACATTACTGTATTTTGATGAAGTTTCTATTTTCTATTGTCATTTCACGACCTCCATCAATTATCTGCAGGGGCCTTATTGGGGGTTGTATTTATTTTCCAGTATTTGAACCATAGTTTTAAAATCTGGCAAGGTCTGAACTAGAACTGGTCAAATCGACTGGTTGGATTGGGTGCGATTTTGATTCGGCCAGTTGATTGGATTGGAGGGTCAGTTTGTACTTGGTCCAAACTGGGACAAACTGACCCTAATTGGTCGATCAGATCTCACACGCACAGAGGGAGTCTGGGACTCACAATGCTGGTTTTTGAGGTGGTTTTGGAGGAAATCAGGGACTGTTTCCCTCCCAAAATAGCTCCCCATGGATATAAAGCCAACCCCCCTCCTAAACTCTAAACCTAAACAAAAACCCTAACTGCACCCTAGCAATGCTGACAATCAATAGTAATGTTAATTTCTTAAATCAAATACTTAAATTTTTAACATAACGATTAATTGTTTCAGGATGTTTGAGAGTAGTTCCATCCTTATCGGACTTGATATGGAGAAAGTAGAATTTCATATCCCACTCAAAATTCAGCAGAATTAATATTTTCAGGATATTAAGATTGGCATTTTATCAAGATCACATTGAAATCCTCTAATGTTGGTGGTAGTGATTGTTGAGCTCCTTTGCCATGGCTTTAACAAAAATGCACTCTTCACTCAAACCAAAGTAATTGGATAAGCATGTTAGGCTTTTTCTACCATATTATAAGGTTGAGGAGGTGAACTCTTCACTCAAACCAAAATCATTGGTTAGGCATGTTAAGCTTTTCCAATTTCTACCATATTATAAGTTTGAGGAATCTGAGGATTTTGAAGACTTTGAGCCAGATGATGTTTATGTAACTTGTGTTGATGATCCCATTTCTAGTAGTGGTGATGAGTTTGATGAGTGATCATGTTGATGAATGGTTTGTAGTAGGCTAGTGACCCAGTATCTTGTAGCATGGTTTTTGGACTCTAGAGGCCATTTACAGCCTCATAAGTCATTTATGTATTCTTTTCCTGATTTGTTTGTACTCGGTGCTCTTTTGATATATTCACCCTTACATAGTATATAGATGAACAAACTTTACATATTTTGTCCCTAATGGTTTGGATTTTTTTTTTTCATTAATAATTAACTATTTCATTAATTTAAAAAAAACTGGTTCATTGAATCAATTTCGAAACCTGGTTTGGTAGGTGGCTGGTTCAAAGACTGGTTCTGATTTTTAGAACTATGATTTGGACAACTATAGTTAATTGGTTCAACTCATTGATAGGCTTGAGCTCTTTAATGTCACCTATGTTTAAAATGTTCTCAACCAGATTTTTATTTTCTTTATTTAGAAGGGGTGTTTGGTACATATTTATTAAGTAATTTTGGCTTTTTTTTTTGTAGAAACACTTCTTGAACAATTTTGTGTATAATCGCTGTTAAGTTTCAATTTAGGAATTATGTACGTTTTGTTGCTTTGGATGATGTTGGTTGCCTTAATTCTGGATTCTTTTGTTCACACTTAAAGGAGAAGGGAACTTACAGAGGTTTATTTTTTTCAGAGGGAAGAGATTGCATTGATGGCACAGGAGGATGCTGCTGCAAAGGCAATAGTCTTTAGCCAGTTTACATCATTTTTGGATTTGATTGATTTTTCTCTACGGAAGGTATACTCTCTCTATACATAACTTTTAAGCATTATTTTAAAACATCGTGGAAAAATACTCAGTTTTCAGAAACATTGTTGCTTTTCTGTATTGTCATTTGGTCGAGTTAACTGTAGTATTACCCAAAAGTCAATTGTTGACTGCAATGATTTAAAGTGAAAACATATTGCATTAATATTTGAAAAAATTTCAGTAGTTTTTTGTTTTTTGTTTTTTATTTTCTTTTAAATCTTATTGATCTCTAATCTCATCTTTCCCGTGTTGAATATTTCATGAACTATTGTCAGGTTTAACAATGTTTTGTTATTCTATGTTGCCATTGCATTGTTTCCATACCTTTGTTTTCTTTGGGGTAGGCGTGCATTTTCTTAATGTGCGGTGTGACTGACGTTATGCTTTTAGAGGTCTTTTAGTAAAAGTTCGTGGATTGTTCTTTATGTCAATAGAAAATGCTTGAACATAAGTATATGTCAAATGATGCAGTCAGGGGTGAAATGCACTAAACTGACTGGTAATATGAGCATTCAGGCGAGAAATCAAACAATTGAAAAGTTTACAAATGATCCAGATTGTAAGGTATTTCCTTTGTTGCCTTTTATCTCCAAAAATTCTGATTTTTGATCTATTTATGATTGCGGTGGTAACATTTATCTGTCTCGTAGGTTTTCCTGATGAGTTTGAAGGCAGGAGGTGTGGCTCTTAATTTGACGGTAGCTTCTCATGTAAGGACCCTTCCAGTCTAGTATTCTATTTTGCTCTTGTATGTTTGATCCTTTTCTGCTGAAGACAATAAATTTCTTGTTTGTTATTGTATCCTTTTCAATTTCACAAGGTGCCCAGCAAATAGGTAAGTGCAATTTTTGATCTAAGATACAATTTTATCTGCATCATCTTTAGGTATTTTTGATGGATCCTTGGTGGAATCCAGCAGTGGAACAGCAGGCCCAGGATCGGATTCATCGGCTTGGACAGTATAAACCAATCAGGTACTTTATTTTCATTCTAGCCAGTTTTCGTATTACTATATCTTTGGCTTGGTTTGGTTCCTTCTGTTGCCCTGGAATAATAAACCATAAAATGGAAACCTTGCTCATATCTACATTTTGTAATACCACTGGTAGTTTTAGTTTATATTGTTGGCTATTTGAAGCAGCTAACGTACACTACTAGTGCATTATAGACAGAGGTATACTTGGACCACCGTTTCTCTTTCTTGGCATTTTATTTTGGACCATTGTTAATTAAATGGCTACATATACATTCCACAGAGTTGGATTTTTATAAAAACTTGCTTGTTACCTGAGAATCGAGATATTAAAAGTTCATAGAGGATAGATATGATTAGGTCAAAACATCAATTTTTGATATTCTGAAGAGGCTTATCAAAATGCAATAATGGTATTCATACAACAGTAAGTTGCTAATTAATCAGTACACCGTAGGTTTTTGATACATTGCTATTAAGTTGCTTTGGAAGCAGCTTAGTTTTAGGTTTCCAAAGCCTCATCTGAGCTTCATAAACTGAGAAATATAGGATTCAAAGATAACCATTTGGGTGCCATAACATGGAACTCTTGTGGACCAAGTCAGGATTACAAACATTGACCTAAACTTCGATATTTTGTTTTGTCGATATTCAATCTGTATAGTTTCCTTAAGCCAATTTGCTTAATTCTTGGCCCATCTGCGGAATTTTTAAAGGTCTGTCATAATAAACGTTGTTGAAATACATTCGTTTGCATTTGGCCCCTTTGCAGAGTTTTTAAAGGCTGCCCTTGAAAACTTTTTTGAAATGCATTCTGTTCCATCTATAATCAGAAAGTTTATTATTTGTTCAATTAACTAGTCTTTTAATACCATAACTGACTATGTTAAATCCTGTTCATATAATCTTCAGGGTTGTAAGGTTCGTCATTGCAAATACAATTGAAGAAAGAATTCTTAAATTACAGGAGAAGAAGCAACTCGTTTTTGAAGGGTAAAAATTATATTCAGCAGTTGTTTCTGCAAGTCTTGACATGTTTTAGAGTAATTGCAATATGTGGGGAGTCACTAAATAAATTATCATGTTTTACTGCTTTGGAATGCAGCACTGTAGGAGGTTCTTCAGAGGCCCTCGGAAGGTTAACAGAAGATGATCTCAGGTTCTTATTCACAAACTAGGCAACAAATTAAACAGGATGAAATAAGTGCCTTGTAATGAATTCGGAAGACTTTGTTGGGAAGGAGCATTTTGAGTCATCAAAACCTACCAGTTGTATAATCAAAATTAAGCAGGCAATAAAAGTTTGAAGGAAAGTTATATTGACTCTTAAATATAGTATATACTACTGGAAGGGAAAATTGTATGTCAGAACGACGGCTCTTGCTATTGGAGGGGTTTAGCTCTTAATACCCACCCTCTTTGTAATGCCATAGAAGTTACCAGAGAAAAGAAAATTTCATTCTTATTTCTAAGTTGTTTTATTGCACTGCGCCATTCATAAAGTTTGTTAATCTGAAATTGTTAAATAACTAAATAGCCATTTAAATAGACTGCTTGGTTTATCATATTGTAATTGTGCATTGGTATGGCTTAATAAACTTGCTCTTTGCAGTATTAATAGTGTAATAGTGCTTGCGGTATCATTGTTTTAGATCATATTGGATATTATAAACTTAGCCTACCCAGTTCTTGTGGTATTATTGTAGAAGGCTTAGATGAAGAGGAACTTAACACTCCTGTCAATTTATTGGTTTTCCTGCTCTCAATATATTATCAGATGGATTGTGATTTTCTTATGTTAACTCGCAATGATTTCCTTCATTTTTTTGGCTATCAATAAAAGTCCAATAGCTTAAAGTAACATAAAACTGTCAAGGATCAAAACAATCCACTTTGCAAGGATCATAACAATAGTGGAATGATTAGGGTAGCTTCATAGTTCGAAGAAGGAAAAATTAGGTTTTGAATTCAGAGCTTTGAATAAAGATGGAAATGAGTACTGTAAGTGAGCATGGATTAGTTAGTATAGGTAGGGAGTGAAAATATTGTGTAATTTTAAGTTTCTAAGCAAAAGTGATCTGTATATGCTTAGCCTATGGTTCATCTACTTCACCAACAATGGATGCCTTTCAACTTTAATTATGAGGAATTAAATGCCCATATTGTAAATGAATACGAAACAAAAAAACTCATCAAATCACACACCATAGAGCACAAAAATTTACCTTGGAAATCCAAATTGCAAAAGCAACATTAAAGATCAGGCTTGCTTGGCACCAAAGATTCTCATTAAAAGGTGGATTACAAATCGGGTTTAGCTAGAGCTTTGTTATTCCTACGCCAATAACTTTAGGCAAAAGAAAAAGATAATATCTTCAATCTACTCTTCATACACCCCGTGATACAATGGTGTACAACATAGATTTTGTTTTCTTTATATTATGACCAAACGAGCTCAGCGATAACTTCCTTTTGTTTGGAAGGGATCAGTTTTCTCTCTCTGCACAAATATTGGATCTGCTTCACGATCAATCAATATGTTGTTTCCTTTGTTGTAGTGTGGACAACTTCTCACTTTAAAGTTTAATCCCTAAATGAACGCACTATCACTCATTAGAGTATGAAGCCAACATGATTTGACATGGCTGTCATGTTATTCTTATGTGAATGGCAACTTGAGTTCTTTTCCTTTGAGTGGAAATGTCGACTTTGAAGATAGAATGTTGAATCTATTCCTTACTTCACCACTAGGTCTCTTTTGCATGACCTTGATCTCTCTTTAAGTGGAACCTCTAGAATCCTCGTCAAACCCCTTCTTCCTATGCTCAAAAACTTTAAACCTTTTGTTGTGGAGGTAAATCCCTTCTGCGGACAAAGGCGATCCCTACTAGCCTAGATGGGGTCTAGCAACAATCAAACAACGCTAACGCGCAGGTTCCTAATTGCAAATTAAAGACCGATGATAAGGGCTTACCTGGATTCCAACGCTAGTACTTGTAGAAGAGTCGTCGCTCCCGTTCCTTTTGCTTCGGCTGGTCACAATCCCCACGATCCCCGTGAACGGACACCTGCACATGCAAAGAACGACACAAATACAAGCATAAAATCCAATAGATGCAACTATATATCAGTCAGAGAAGATATAACTCAATCATTATTACAAAGATAATAAGAGTGGAACCATAATGATAGTCGTCTATTATTGATAAACAAAGAAGAATACAACCATAGTTCTGACATCAAATCCTCCTTTGGCTGGGTGATCAGCAGCATATGCCTTGCAAAGCTTGTTGGGAATGGGGAACAAGCCTCTCTCTCCTTGGTTACTTGGACAAGAATCTCCTCACTTTAGATTTAGCCTCATGGGAATGAAGAAGGCTTCTTGTAGCATGAGCTTAGCAATTCTCAGACTTTGGGACTTCAAAACTAGAACTTGGAACTCGAACTAGGAACTAGCTTGTCAAAGGCAAAAGGACAAGCTTTTATAGATAGAGGAGAAGGAGTTAGGATCATCCACAATATTCATGGGATTGGCTTTATCACTAAGAAAATTCCATGAGAGGTGGAGAACTACTTCCCTCCTATGGAGATTCGAAGCCAAACTAAACGAACTTAATATAGATTCAGTTCATGAGTGGGTTAGGAAGAACCTTCGTAAGTTTGTTTGTTAAAAACTTTACCCCACTGGGCTGGCGCGAGTGTGACTCTGAGACAGAGCACCAGCTGGCGCGCCCTCTTTGGAGGATTTCCCCCATTGATGCGAGTGATACACAGTGAAACCGCGCCAATGGAAAAGGGCTATTTTTATGGGTATTTTGCAGAAGGTGTCTTCAGGGCATATGAAGTTCATGTCTAGGGGAATATAATGCAAGTGTTTCCAGGTCATGTCACTTCTCACAGGTCCCGGAATAAGTCCTCCAAGGTGGCGGGAGAAGGGGTAATAGGGACGGTGACAAATTACTGTGTAACAGATGCCCCCTAAAGCATGAGGCCCGAGAGGGGTGAAATGCTTTACAAGAACATGGCCAACCGAAAACACTGCCGCTAGAGAACCTGCATGGAGAAGTACAACTGATATCTCAAGTACATGACGTATGTGGTATGGGCGCAGCCATCCATAGCAGAGTACATAAAAACGAGATCCAAGGTATGGGCGTAGCCATCCAGTAAGGATCGATAAATAGACTCAGGCATGGTCGCAACCATCCAATGAATGAGTCATGTAATGATCATAATAATCCACAAAATCGCAACTTGGATCTCAACAAATAAAATCCAGGGTCTTGCGCTCCATCTCGACCCAAACAAAGTACAAGTTCAAGCATGCGAATATGGGAGTCGAAGTCGAACATGCAGGAACATCGTCTGATTACCAGTCAATGATGGAAACTGTTAACAGACGCGAGAGGTACCACCAATAATGACAATGGTCCTCAAGGTACTATAGGTACAATCTACGGTGTGCAAATTAGTGAGCCGGTGTCGAACACTCGTAGAATCATTCGCTTGGAGGCCAATGATGAAAACCTCGCGTCGAATACGAAGAACCTGCCATTGAGGCATGCAGGCTCCAAGGCACTTGAAGGGAGTCTCCAGGTCAACTCCCTGGATAATGAGCTGAAGTCGACAGGGAGTGACCTTGATCGAAGGTGGGCCATAATGTTTCCCACATCATCGACATGAGACAGAGAAGGATAAGATGTTTGTGAATCAGGATTATGCGAGGTATCAGCGGGAGGTTGAGTATTCTGCAGAGGTCAACTTCTCTTGAACATATCGGCGGCACGACAGTGGACTTGGCAGTATTTGACATCAAATGATCAGAGGTCATGGTGACGAGGCAACGAGCAAATGAGAGGTCAAATAGGATCACCCAAACCCACAGAGGCAAGTGAAAAAATGAGATGTCCCCACCCAGACACGAATGCAGACAAGTGCCATGATCAAGAGCGACATACTGCCGACACGACAATAATTGTGGTTCCATTTTCTCCACCATTGATGGCGAGTACCCCGGTTATTTTTTGATGACAAGCTTGACGGGGATAGCATATACTTGAAAGACGTCATTTCTACGGGATCCGATGTCATTAAGTTTTAACGAGTCTGACAAAGGAAGAACTCGGCATCTTTTCATGTTTAGAGAGTTTGAAAAGACAGTGGAAAAGGAAACTCCAAGGGCGTCTTTTTTCGTAAAGTTGTGTCTCTCGAGCCCGAAAAAGTATAAAACAATGCTCGAAAGAACCGTCCGATCATTACGACCAAGGAGTATTTTTCATGAGTAGTGATTTCGATTTGAAAAAGTAAAAAAGCGATCGAAACCACGTCGCTTCATAACCGTTAACGAACCTGAAACGACAAGGGTCCGACGATCTTTTCGTCTTTACACGGTCGGAAAAGGGTTTAAAGACAACCGCTTCCCATTTACGTTTAACGAGTCGAGAGGAATAACTTGGCAATCTTTTCATCTTTAAATGGTCAGAAAAGAGCTTAAAGCAGACCTCCATTTTTATTCTTTTTAACGAGTCAAAAAGGGAAAAAATACTCGGCAATCTTTTCATATTTTACGAGTCAGAAAAGAGCTTAAAGGTGACTCGTCCTAGAGGAATGAGTGTATAAGGTAGCAACTAGTTCCGGCAATGGTGGAACTGCTCAAAACATGTAATGGTCAAGAGGTTGGCTAACAAAACCACTCTTAATTGCGGTCCCTCAGGAAAGGAAAACAAGCAAGTGAAAGCATATGATCGACCAAAGAGATGGTGGTGATGGGATGAAAACAACCAAGGCTCATCTAACATAATTTAGCGGATAAAGACAGCAATCGCGAGATGTAAAATGGGTATGGGTTCATTTTTACACAAGCTTGAACCATGGAGAACTCTGCTTGGATTCGATTTCATGTTTACACAAGCTTGAAACAAAAAACTATGCTTTTTATAAGTTCGCATGCCCCTAGCATAATGATGCAAAACAAGGTACATGCCCCCCAAGCTTCATTGCATTCAACAAAGTGGATGGAATGAAGGTTCACTTTTGAGATCTTGGAAAGACTCTACTCGTATTTTACGAGATCTTAATCAAAAGATTCGATTTGGAAAGGGAGTTGTTTCATTTTTTAATGAGGTTGACACAGTAAAAGAACTATCCTCATAACCCTTGTTTCATTTTTTAACGATCTTGACACAAAATCAGAAACTATGCTCGACCAGACCCAGTTTCATTTTTTAAGGAGGTTGGCATAGGAAAGCGAACTATGCTCCGACCAGACCCAATTTTATTTTTTTAAGGAGCTTGACATAGGACAACGAACTATGCTCCGAACGGACTTCATCATAATGACCAGGAAGTCATAGCTTCCAAGAGTGCCACTCCCGGTGGAAAGATCACATCTTTGAAGTCAGGACCCAATGCCCCCAGGACACTATGCACGACGGCAGAATCACTGGATATAGGCACGGGATAAGTAGCCACGTAGTTGACCTGCGGTGGGGCAGAGACAATCGGTGGATAAAAACCAGGACGGGATGACAACTGCGCAGGAGGCATCGGGGGACTAAAGAACGATAATTGATCTATAGTCATGATTCTTCCGTCATGTGGAAAGCAAACCACACGGAAAAGTGAAGAGACAAAGGCCCCCATGGCATAAACATAGTCACGACCAAGGAGAAGACTGAAATCTAAATCACCTTGTGTAACCAATACGTCTATATAGACGGTTTTGTCTCCCAAAGTAATAGGGAACTTCGGAAGGATCCCTAATGGTTGACTGGTTCCTCCGTCAAACGCCATCAGATTCTGTGCAACCGGCACAAGCTGTGGGGAGCCCAAAGCTTGCCAAGTAGTGGAAGGCATAAGACTAACAGATGCACCCTCATCCAAGACAGTGCCAGGTACTGCCTTATCACAGGCACGCACTGTAATCTGGAAAGGCACATGGGATGGAAGGCGGAAAGCGGTCAAATGGCTCCAGTGGAAGGAAATGACTGAACTACTTGGTGGGGGAATCGTATGATTGCCCCCTTGCTCTAAAGGAACCGAAGAAGGACTCTCGGGATCCGCTGGGATAGGAGAGTCGTTTTCGGACTCAGGAGAATCTGATGAGACGAGAAGAACATGAGCATGATGCTCTTCCGAAACAGAGTGATCAACGGGCGGTGAACCCGAGTCGACACTCTTTCCGACCAATGGTTGGTCTGGAACAAGGTTAGCACAGCCAGGTTGGGGAAGAGGAGGATGGACAAGAGAAGGATCTAAGTCAATCTTTTTGTCGACAGGGAGAGGATCTGAAGAGAGCCTCTGATAACCAACAAGGAGTTGGGGTAAAGAAGCTGTAAGACTTTCCAAAACAGCAAAAGCTTTATCCATGAGCGGACAAAGGTGAAGGAGATGGTTGCCTCCACATAGCCTATAGGGGAATCGAATCTTCCCTTTCTTCTTGCCATAGCCAGTTGATAGGGTAACATCACCATGAGCTCCAGAGGGCGATGAGGGGCAGGCCGGATTGTGAGACCATACTTCTAAGACCTTAGGAAGGCCAGGACAATCACGAAGAAGATGGTCTCCCTTACACAATTTACAAGGAAACTTAACCTTCCGCGGAGGAGCAAAAGGAGTTCCGACCTGAGCTGTACTCGAGGCAGTAGTTGCACTTTTAGCCTCTCGCTTAGGTGACTTCTTCTTCTTCGTCTTCTTCTTCTTCTTCTTAGCCACCTGATTACTTGAATCCAGACTTTCACCAGGCGAAGTAGAAGATGAGGACGTAGAAACAGGCGAAGAAGGGGAGAGGTCCACCTTGGAATCAACATGATGTTGTTCGGGTGGAGGAACTGATTGACCAGTAGTTGAGACATTAGGGATCACAGAGGTTGAGAACAACCAAACAGGCAACCCAACAGTTAACCCAAGAAGGGACAACATTGCCATGTAAGGAGCACCAACATTCCCAAAAGGAGGAAAATGACCAGGATTCCCGTCAGAGGGGATTCCTGGGTGGGTGAACTCTAGTCACCTTCAAATGTTTAATGAGCCTGAAGTGACAAGTGCTCAGATGAGCCTTTTCTTTTAGGGAATCCGAAAAGGATCAAAAGTGACTACTTTGGAGAACTAGGCAAAAGGTTTACCAGACAATCTTTAAAACTGCATATACACCTTGGCAATCGTATGAAAACCAAGGACTTTCTGTACGGCAGTCAATCTTCCCGAATGTTGTGTTCAGTGAGTTACGGGTCATAAGGCGGTAGACACGGCTTCCTATGGATAAAGGATGATAACCTAGTGGGGTCTCCCCAGCGGAGTCGCCAAATTGTTGTGGAGGTAAATCCCCTCTGCTGATAGAGGCGATCCCTACTAGCCCAAATGGGGTCTAGCAACAATCAAACAACGCTAACATGCAGGTTCCTAATTGCAAATTAAAGACCGATGATGAGGGCCTACCTGGAATCCAACGCTAGTACTTGTAGAAGAGTCGTTGCTCCCGTTCCTTTGCTCTGGCTGGTCACGATCCCCACGATCCCCGTGAACGGACACCTGCACATGCAAAGAACGACACAAATACAAGCATAAAATCCAATAGATGCAACTATATATCAGTCAGAAAGGATATAACTAAATCATCATTACAAAGACAATAAGAGTGGAACCATAATGATAGTCGTCTATTATTGATAAACAAAGAAGAATACAACCATAGTTCTGACGTCAAATCCTCCTTTGGCTGGGTGATTAATAGCACATGCCTTGCAAAGCTTGTTGGGAATGGGGAACAAGCCTCTCTCTCCTTGGTTACTTGGACAAGAATCTCCTCACTTAAGATTTAGCCTCATGGGAATGAAGAAGGCTTCGAGTAGCATGAGCTTAGCAATTCCCAGACTTTGGGACTTCAAAACTAGAACTTGGAACTAGCTTGTCAAAGGCAAAAGGAAAAGCTTTTATAGATAGAGGGGGAGGAGTTAGGATCATCAACAATATTCATGGGATTGGCTTTATCACTAAGAATCTTCAATGAGAGGTGGAGAATTACTTCCCTCCTATGGAGATTCGAAGCCAAACTAAACCAACTCAATATAGATTCAGTTCATGAGTGGGTTAGGAGGAACCTTTGTAAGTTTGTTTGTTAAAAACTTTACCCAACTGGGTTGGCGTGAGTGCGACTCTGAGACAGAGCACCATCTAGCGCGCCCTGTTTGGAGGATTTCCCCCATTGGTACGAGTGATACACAGTGAAACCACGCCAATGGAAAAAGGGCTATTTTTATGGGTATTTTGCAGAAGGTGTTTTCAGGGCATACGAAGTTCATGTCTAGGGGAATATAATGCAAGTGTTTCCAGGTCATGTCACTTCTCACAGGTCCTGGAATGAGTCCTCCAAGGTATAGGAGAAGGGGTAACAGGGATGGTGACAAATTGCTCTGTAACATGGGGTTTTTAGAATCTAATTATACCTAATTTCCTAGAATTTTATTTTTCCTTTAAGGCTTCCATTTCTTAAAAGTAAATGTTAAAACTATTTTCTTTTGAGTAACTTTTCCAACATAGCAAAGAACAATGGAAGGCTTTTCACAACTTTATTTCCTAGGATTTTAAACAAACTAATTTATTCACACAAATCCTGCTAAAAATTGAATATTTACAAAGGGAGAAAGGGTTACCTCCTCAATTGAAGAATTTTTTCAGGAGAAGGCCATTGACAGGAAGAGAATCTCTCTTTCCTGATAGATCATGCAATATGAATGTAGAAAGGCCTATCTTCTTGTTGATTTGGAATGGTCCAAGCCACATTTTCTGGAACCTAGTGTGTTTTCCTTTATCCTCATGGGCTTTATCGCACTTCAAAAATAGATCACCAACTTGTAAATGTTTTTATTCGGTTGAAGTTGAATCAAAATATGACTTAATAATCTGCTGATGTTTTGCATTTATAATTCAGGCTTTCTCCCTTTTTTCTTCTAGTTTTAGGATCTGATCATGTCTCATTGGAATAGAAGATGAGGGATTGTGTTCAATAAACTGTACTAAGGCTAGTGATGGAAGTACTAAATTTGCTAGTATGACAACCTCCTTTCCATACACTAGATAAAATGGGGAAGTGCCTATTGAAGCCTTCTGTGTTATTCGGTTAGCCCTGTTAGTGTCAGTCTTTACAGCCTTCCTCCAGTGATCAAACATGCTCTTACAAAGTGATTTTGAAGTGTCAAGGTCAAATTTTGTCATTTCAAAGAGTTTTCAAGCAAAATTTGGTCACTAGGCATTAGGTCTAGGGTTTGCTTTCACTCCTCCTAAAGTTGTCCAAATGGCGGGCTATGTCATCATTTAGCTGAGTCTATCATCATTCATAGGGTTGTCATTATCATGTCA
>APFE031056415.1:190615-236332 GCA_000404065.3 Pinus taeda | reverse complement strand
GGTGATCAGCAGCACATGCCTTGCAAAGCTTGTTGGGAATGGGGAACAAGCCTCTCTCTCCTTGGTTACTTGGACAAGTATCTCCTCACTTTAGATTTAGCCTGATGGGAATGAAGAAGGCTTCTTGTAACATGGACTTAGCAATTCTCAGACTTTGGGACTTAGAATTTGGAACTAGAACTAGCTTTCCAAAGGCAAAAAGACAAGCTTTTATAGATAGAGGAGAAGGAGTTAGGATTTTCCACAATATTCATGGAGTTGGCTTTATCACTAAGAAGCTTCCATGAGAAGGTGGCAAACAACTTCCCTTCTATGGAGATTCGAAGCTAAACTGACCCAACTCAATATAGATTCAGTTCATGAGTGGGTTAAGAAGAACCTTCGTAAGTTTGCATGTTAAAAACTTTACCCAACTAGGCTGGCGCGATTGCGACTGTGAGACAGAGTGCCAGTTGGCGCGCCCTCTTTGGAGGATTTCCCTCATTGGCGCGAGTGATACACAGTGAAACCGCGCCAATGGAAAAAGGGCTATTTTTATGGGTATTTTTCAGAAGGTGTCTTCAGGGCATATGAAGTTCATGTCTAGGGGAATACAATGCAAGTGTTTCCAGGTCATGTCACTTCTCACAAGCCCCAGAACGATTCCTCCAAGGTGCAGGAGAAGGGGTAATAGGGACGGTGACAAATTACTATGTAACAGTCACCCTTTAACATTGATGTCAAATGGGGAGAGAAACTTGGTGGAATCAAGGGAGAGAGAGAGATGTAGGATGCAACATACCTTGTCTTGTTAGGTGTGTTGATATGAAAATGGGGCACTTAGGCTTCTTGCCTAACTTACAAGAACCTCTCCCACTTCCAAAGCTTTAAATATTCTCAAGTCTTATTGATTAACCAGTGCGGAATTAAATGTGTGTTTGACAATATAGGTGTATGCTGATGTTTGTTTAAACTGTTTATGTGCTGTAAATGATTTTGTTTAAACTAATATAAAGCATGTAATAGTGAACAATGTAGAAACAAGCATCACAAATAAGACAGCAAATTAATGTGGAGTTCACCCAAATTTCTTGGGCTACATCTCCTTGAGCTCTAGTCAACTCAAATAGGCTCTTTGGGATTATGGAAAAGTCCTTTTACAAGCTCTTGGCTTAGCTCCACTATTTTACGCAAGAAAAATGGGTTCAGAACACCATCTCTCCCTGGCTTTGAAGCTCTCGGCTTTCTGGCCCTCGGCTCTGGCTTTGGCTCTGGCTCTGGCTCTCGGCTCTGGCTCTTAGCTCTGGCTTTGGCTCTTTGCAAATGACAGCTCTCGGGCCTTTCACTTGACTTCCAAGTGACTCCACTCGACTGCTCTGCACATTAGCTCTGCATTATTTTTGCCTTCCCTTTTTGCGCTGCTCTGTTTCGCCTTAGCTTCCTGCTTGGGCTTAACCTTCTACGCTCCTCTCTTTTGCCTTAGCTTCCTTCATTATCTTAGCCTCCTGCTCGCTTCTTCCTCCTCTTCTCTCAATTGTGCTCTTTGGCTCTTTTGAGGCATCTTCCTCAGCTTTTTGGCTTCGCTGTCCGTTTCTCTGCGATTCATTGTCCCTTTGTGGCTCTGTCACTTCACAATGCATCATTTCCTGTAAAAACGCCTGTTGTAGTGTGGCATGATGACCAGGAGTGGTTATAGGAGGAATCAGGGCCATTTCATAGACGCAAATAAAAAATGGAGAAAATCCCCATTACACAAGGAAGGCCGGCAAAATACATTATCGGGCATGATCTTCGGACGTGAAGTCCCTTTCAATCGCCCCTAAATCCCTATCGGGTCCACCATTAGGCGTTATATCGCATAGCACTAGTGTATTGGGCAGAATCCCAGATACATGGGAAAACCTTCAAAAACCTGACAAAATCCACTTTAGGACTTCAAAATATTATCGCAATCACCCTAAAATTGCCTCAGGTCTGCCTTTGGCTGCTGCCGCAATCTCCACCATTGATCTACGGGATCCCTGATCCAACGGTCAGTATCCCATTTCGGGCAGCTCAGGAGCATGGAGGTTACCCGCCCGCAAAGGAGGTTTTCCTCTCTCCTCCACCAACCACGTATCATTCACTGTATGGGATCGGGCGGAGCAAGCCCAAAACCATTTTTCGCTTGAGGCTCGCTCGAAACCTGCCTTTACAAAACTTAAATTATATATATTTGCATGTATAAAACCTTTCAGGTCTGTTATATATCGCATCGGGTGCATTCCTTTGTGTTTCGTTTATTTAACGAAAATTCCCATTTACATAGGAAAAACCCCTTTTTCAGATCTCAAAATATATATATTCGTGCCTATAAGACCCGTCGGGTCCAGCTTTATCACAAGTCGCACGGCTTAGGGTCCCGCCTTAAGTCCCATGTGATTGCCGACGCTGATCTGTCGATTTCAGCGATCGCAACGTCACTCAGCCTGGGGGTCCGTCCTTTGCCTTATGTCGTCGCCGATTACGATCTATCGATATCCGCGATCGCGATATCACATTGGCCTGGGTCTCGCCTTAAGTTATATACACACAAGCCCGCCACCCACCCGTTATGTCGGGGATCGACGATCAGGGGTGCTTCCCCTTTCTGCTTAAGTCTGCCTTTGACCTCCTCCGATGCGATTTTTTCTTCATAAAGCCTTTTAGGCCATTTTTTTGAAGATTTGCCTCGTTTTCCAAGGAACAAAGGGCATCTTCTTTCTGCAATAACTTTTGCATCCTAAGTCCATTTTTTCCCATTCAAGTTGTAGTAGATTCAGAACGAGACAATTTCTACAATGGGGCTATTTCTAGGGACTTCCTTAGACTTTCATTTTTCCTCTGTGAGCAACACTTAGACTTAGGAGTCTATCCAAAATCCATTTTGGATCATGCCTTCCCACTAAAAGAACTTTTGGTCTCCAAAAGATTGATATACTGATCTAACAGTGCTTGAGAGTAACAACACCCTCTTCTTTCAGCCTCCATACACTTGCATTGCATAGTGCCTCTGAACCAAATTCTTTGACCACTTTTCCTCCTGGATGGGTTGGTCTTCCTGGGAAGAATTGTCTTCCTCCTTGCCTTCCTGCAGAACTTCTCTTGAAATGGTCATAGAAGGTGGTTTGAACTTCTTTGCCTTGATCATTGATCCAAGGTGGCTCAAACAAATCTGCAGTTCATCTGCTCCACAAAACTTTCATTTGTATCTGTTTGACAAGTTGTCAACAACAACTGTTAACAACAACAGAAATGCAAACAACAATTGGATGGCCTAAACTCCTTCTTCAACAAAAGAAACAGATTTCACAGCTTGTGAACACCTCCATGTCTTACATCTACATACAAATGATGGACTAGATAACAAGCCCACAAAACATGCCTTTAAACAAATGACTCTTCAAGTCAAGCATGTAGAAGAAGACCATCAGGACTCTTTTCAAAAGATGAAACACTTCATTATTATCTCCCTCTTGGAGACCAAGTCAACTTTCCTCAAGTCAATATTACATCACATGCATGTCAAAGAAATCAACCCTGTAAGTTAATCACACATACATGTTCAAATACAAGGAAAACATCAACATCCCTATTCCATGCACACCATGCTCATGCATACATTTCATCCTTCAAATTTTACTTAAGTACACTGTACTTTCGAAACTGAAATGAAATATAATGTTGCAGCAATAAGTGAGTCTCCAAGTCAACTTTTCCATTCACCTTCTTGGTAAGAACTTGCAACTTGCATCTCATTAAAAAATAAATGCAAATAGATTCATCAATAGACATGCAATCCTTAATTGGAAAATAACTCTAACCATTTCTTACCAATCTAGTCCAAAGGTACTACCTTTGTCTACACATAAGCATCAATATGTGAATCATCCTGAGACACATTAGTCATGGAATCTTCCTTTCCATTTCTTCCATCTTCTCTTTCCACTTTCTTCAGCTTTTGTGGAAGCATTGGTGGATTCAGAGTCCAACATCTTTCAGCAAGGTGCCCTTGCTTATGGCAGTAAGTGAAACACATGTGCATCCTCTTGACATCATGATTTGCCTTGTCCAATGGACCTTTGGCTCTTTGCTTCTTTTCCTTCAAAAGTTTCCTATATGTGGCCATTCTCTTCCAACATCTAGAAACATGATGGTTATCCACACCACAAAAGGAACAGGGAATTCTTCTCCCATGCTTTTGTGGAAATTTATTGTGCTTTGGAAAATCAAAAGGAATGTATTTAGAACCAAATTTATACCTGCCTCTTTCACCTTTATTGCCTTCATGAGGAGGTGAAGCAAATGAATAAGTGGCTCCCTTTGGAACACCATCAATCTATTCAAGGTTGTTAGAGTTTCCATAACTCTTTAGTTCAAGTGTGTGCTTCTGAACACCTGCAACCTGCAAGTGATGTTTCAAGCTATTGCATTCCTCCTAAACACAATCTTCATACTCTGCAATGCAACTCCTTCTTGGAGCTATTTCAATGGCCTTCATGGCAGCTTTGGAACTCTCTCCATAATATTGTCCATAGCCAAGACCCAAATAATTAGGCCTTTCCTCAACCATTATTGGTTCAACGATACCTTGTGCATGCTTTCCCAAGCCCTTTCCTTCATAGCCCATCTTGGACATTAGCTTGGAACTTATGCCTCTAGTATGCTTTTCAAAAGAACCAATATAAGCATTCTTAGAAGAATTTGAAGACAAACTAGAATGGTTTACCTCTTCTTCAAGCTGATACTTGACCAAGGCTTCTTTGGCAACAAAGAGTTGTGACTCCAACTCATGCATTTTTTTCAGGTTCATATTTTCAATATGAAGTTGCCTCTCCATTTCCTGCAGTCTGTCAACAAGCAACTGCTTCTCTTCCTTCATGGAATTCAATTGCTCTCTAAGTATGTTGCTCTTTCTTCCATCCTCATACATTTCGCTCACATTGTCCATCATGATGAACAAGTCTTGTTTCAAGTCTATATCATAGAGTCTTGTGATGAAGGAGGAATTTGAGGATTCACTTGTAGAAGTTGTCATTATACCAACAAAGAAAAGAACTTCGAACAAGATTAATAAAGAGCTTATTTAAGCAACATTTTGCAACAAACCTCTTGTGCTTCAAGGATTGCTTTAAGGTCCTTTGGAATAGAAGAATGCCTTCAGCCCTTCTTCCTTCTTGTCCTTCTTGGAATGAGATATCAACAACTTTCCCTTCACCTTTGCAAACTCAAATAATAGTCAGTTTGCAAACAAGCATACAATCAACCTCTGATTGTTTAAACATATTTTAGACAAGCAATCTTTGCTCTGCCAATCAAGCATTCTGATATAACCTTCTTTGAAGGTGGGGTTAATCAATATCAGGCTCTGATACCACCTGATCTGAAAATGGGGCACTTAGGCTTCTTGTCTAGCTTACAAGAACCTCTCCCACTTCCAAAGCTTTAAATATTCCCAAGTCTTATTGATTAACCAATGCAGAATTAAATGTGTGCTTGACAACATAAGTGTATGCTTATGTTTGTTTAAATTGTTTATGTGTTGTAAATGATTTTGTTTAAACTAATATAAAGCATGTAACAGTGAACAATGCAGCAATAAGCATCACACATAAGACAAAAAATTAATGTGGAGTTCACCCAAATTTCTTGGGTTACATCTCCTTGAGCTCTAGTCAACTCAACTAGGCTCTCCGGGATTATGGCAAAGTCCTTTTACAAGCTCTTGGCTCAACTCCATTATTTTACATGGGAACAATGGGCTCTGAACACCATCTCTCCCTAGCGCTAAAGCTCTCAACTTTCTGGCCCTCGACTCTGGCTTTGGCTCTGGCTTTGGCTCTGGCTCTGGCTCTGGCTCTCTGCAAATGACAACTCTCAGGCTTTTCACTTGACTTCCAAGTGACTCCACTCGGCTACTCTGCGCATTAGCTCTGCATTCTTTTTTCCTTCCCTTTATGCGCTGATCTCTTTCGCCTTAGCCTTCTGCTTGGGCTTAACCTTCTGTACTCCTCTCTTTCACCTTAACTTCCTGCTTTGGCTTAGCCTCCTGCTAGCTTCTTCCTCCTCTACTCTTAATTGTGCTCTCTAGCTCTTTTGAGGCATCTTCCTTGGCTTTCTGGTTTCGCTGTCCGTTTCTCTACGATTCATTGTCCCTTTGTGGCTCTGTCGCTTCACAATGCATCATTGCCTATAAAAATGCCTGGTGTAGTGTGGCATGATGATCAGGAGCGGTTACAGAAGGAATTAGGCTATTTCATATGCGAAAATCGAAAAATGGAGAAAATCCCCATTACACAGGGAAGGCCCACAAAATACACTATCGGGGATGATCTTTGGACGTGAAATCCCTTTCAATCACCCCTAAATCCCTATCGGGTCCTCCATTAGGCGTTATATCGCATCGCACTAGTATATTGGGCAAAATCCCAAACACGGGAAAACCTTCAAAAACGCTACAAAATCCACTTTATCGGACTTCAAAATATTATCACAATCGCCCTAAAATCGCCTCAAGTCCGATGTTGGCTGCTGTCACAATCTCCACTGTTGATCTATGGGATCCACGATCCAATAGTCAGTATCCCATTTCGGGTGCCTTAGGAGCACGAAGGTTACCCGCCTGAAAAGACGGTTTTCCTCTCTCCTCCGCCAACCACATGTCATTCACTGTATGGGATTGGGCAGAGCAAGCCCAAAACCATTTTCCGCTTGAAGCCCACCTCAAACCCGCCTTTATGGAACTCAAATTATATATATTTTCATGTATAAGAACTTTCTAGTCTGTTATATATCACATCGAGCGTGTTCCTTTGTGTTTCGTTTATTTAACGAAAATTCCCATTTACATAGGAAAAACCCCTTTTTCGAAACTCAAAATATATACATTCATGCCTATAAGACCCATCGAGTCCGGCTTTATCGCAAGTTGCATGGCCCAGGGTCTCACCTTAAGTCCCATGCCATTGCCAACACCGATCTGCTGATTTCGGCAATCGCAATGTCGCTTGGCCTGGGGGTCCATCCTTTGCCTTATGTTGTCGCCGATTGCAATCCGCTGATATCGGCGATGCATGAGCATCCAACAACCTTCATTAAAGGAGGAATCTAAAGCAAAAAAAGAAAAATACATGGACTAGGGAGCAAAACAGGGAAAAATCTGTTATAAAACATATTTTAAATTGATGGAATGATTAAGTCTCTTGAAGACTTGTTATTAATGTAATCTGCCATGTATTCATATGCATGTATTCGTACCGAGAACTTTAGGGCTTTTGTTAGAGGATTGATCGAATCCTTCCGTGATCTAATCCAACACTTCTTATATATATGAAGTTGCACGTTCAAGAGGGATAGTGAGCGATATAGATAGAATTGGTGTAACTAGAGATAGATGCAATGTAGTCGGTAGGAGACTGTTCTAAGGCTAAAATGCCTTAGCTGTAATCGTGTTGTGTTAATATAATACATGTGTGTTTGTGTTGAAACTGTGCATTTATGTGTTCATCATGTGGATAGTTTGAATGTTTCCGTGTGCAGGTTTGGTCAATCATCGATTCTTGTAGGATCGATGGCGAACATATGATATCAATTAATTGTTATATGTGTATGGAGTGATAACAGTGTAAGTGGTTGAGTATGGTAGAGGAAGCCAAGTGTAGCGTAAGTCCATCAAAGGCATATGAGATCACATTAAAGGGGAAATAAGATTGAATGCACAAGAGTCTTATCGCATCGGCGAATTGTTTTATACAGGGACGACCTCATGCCTTAAGGGTTCACGATAAGCGATCACCGCTTATCACGTCGGCAGAACCCATTGGAACGATATAGAAACCGGCAGTTGGAACATTGTGATTGCGATAGCCGGTTAAGTGGCAACTATCGGATCAGCTTCAAGATCGACAGTCATGATCTAGTCGCTGATTGCAAATCAGGGAGTTCAGGAGGCAATAGACTTGCAATGGACCAAGAGGCGGACCCGATGATATATATAGGTCTGAGTGCATAGAATTTGAGATTTGGATTTGTGTTCCGGTTGGAAATTTCCCGTGTTTCTGTGTATTGTGGTTAAGCTTTGTTACTCCGAATTTAAGAGGAAGTCCCGATAGCGATAAATAAATGGCTTCGACATTTTAAAAGAGAGCCTGATAATGTTAAATGGTCCATGATCATAAAGGCTTAAAGCCTTGCGAACACTTCCGATAGGCTTTGTGGGCCATAACCCACAGGCCTCAAGATCGATTTTTGTAAAGGAAAGGGATTTTGGATTACCCCCAATTTCTCTTTCCATCATTTTGTATCAGAGCAAGGAAAGTTTTCCTGTGAGAAGGAAGAATGAGTGCAAGCAGAGGAGAAGGAGGTACAGTTGATCAAGCTGGAGAGTTTATGGTCTTATTGTCGTGCAGATAGCGGAAGTAGAAGGTGAGACGAATTGCAGCAAACCTAGAGCATGGAGTGCTCATATGGTTCCAGAGGAGAGAACCTGAAGGATGCCAAAAGATTGAGTGAGGAGAGCTTGGTGAGGTATCATGTAGCAGAAGGAGACTGTTACTGTAGAGGTTTGGTTCTAGCTCACAAAGATCATAAAAGCAGTTCCACTGAAGAAGTGAAGTGGGTAGAATTGCTAAGAACAAGGAGAAGCATATGACTAGGAGGTCATAAATTTTTGTGCCTCGAGAGTCTGATGCAGGAACATCTAGCAACCTTCATTAAAGGAGGAATCTAAAGCAAAAAAAGCAGAAGACATGGACCAGGGAGCAAAATAGGGAAAAATATGTTTTAAAATAGATTTTAAATTGATGGAATGGTTAAGTCTCTCGAAGACCTGTTATTAATGTAATCTGCCATGTATACATATGCATGTATGTGTACCGAGAACATTAGGGCTTTTGTTAGAGGATTGATCGGATCCTTCCATGATCCGATCCAACACTTCTTATATATATGAACCTACACGTTCAAGAGGGATAGTGAGTGATATAGATAGAACTGGTGTAACTAGAGATACATGCAATGTAGTCGGTAGGAGATTGTTCTAAGGTTGAAATGCCTTAGCTGTAATCATGTCGTGTTAATGTAATACATGTGTGTTTGTGTTGAAACTGTGCATTTATGTGTTCGTCGTGTGGATAGTTTGAATGTTTCCGTGTGCAAGTTTGGTCAACCATCGATTCCTATAGGATCGATGGCGAACCTATGATATCAATTAACTATTATATGTGTATGGAGTGATAACAATGTAAGTGGCTGAGTATGGCAGAGGAAGCCAAGTGTAGCATAAGTCCATCAAAGGCAGACGAGATCATGTTAAAGGGGAAACAAGAGAAAATGCACAGGAGTCTTATCGCATCGATGGATTGTTTTATACAGGGACGACCTCATGCCTTAAGGGTTCGCGATAAGTGATCGCTGCTTTATCGTGTTGGAAGAACCCATTGGAATGATACCTGAGCCGACAGTTGGAACATTTCGATTGCGATAGTTGGTTAAGCAGTAACCGTCAGATCAGCTTCAATATCGATGGTCATGATCTAGTCGTTGATTGCAAATCAGGGAGTTCAGGAGACAGCGGAGGTGCAATGGAACACCAATGGCCAATGAGCGATATGGCGATATCGCCGATAAACCAATCGACGATTGGGTAGTTGGAAGGATCGGAGATCGAAGGTTGGAGCGGCGTTGCGGAATGGCGCAAAGGAGCAAACCCGCAGATATTTATAGAGGCAGGATTATAGTGTTTGAGATCTAGCCCAAGGGTTTCCGGCAGGGTTTTTTTTTCTTTGTAATTCCCTCGTTCCCGTGTATTTCCGATGGTTGTATGGCTGCAAGGTTTTAAGGTTTGAACGCTGATATGTTAAGCTTCTGATAGTGGGAAAAGCTCTGATGGTTGAATGGTTCATGATTCTAAGGCTTAAGGCCTATATTAACGCTTCCGATAGGCTTTGTGGGCCATAACCCACAGGCCTCAGGATCAATTTTTGTAAAGGAAAGGGATTTTGGATTACCCCCAATTTCTCTTTCCATCAATCGGCGATCACGCTATTGCATTGGCCCGAGTCTCGCCTTAGGTTATATACACACAACCCTGCCTCCGACTCGATATGTCTGGGATCGGCGATCGGGGGTGCTTCCCCTTTCCGCTTAAATCCACCGTTGACCTCCTCCAATGCAATTTCTTCTTCATAAAGCCTTTTAGGCCATTTTTTTGAATATTTGCCTCTTTTTCCAAGGAACAAAGGGCATCTTCTTTCTGCCATAACTTTTGCATCCTAAGTCCATTTTTGCCCATTCAAGCTGCAACAGATTTATAATGAGACGATCTCTACAATGGGGCTATTTCCTGGGACTTCCTTGAACTTTCATTTTTCCTCTGTGAGGAACACTTAGACTTAGGAGTCTATCCAAAATCCATTTTGGATCATGTGTTGACAGCAATGACAAAGGGAAAGATTGTTGAGTATGTTGTCATTGAAGTCAAAGCAAAAGGTGTTGTAAGGAAGGCTAGTGCAGGATGCAGAGCACATGCAAATATCATCACTAATGTTAGGATTTTGAAAATTTTGAAGTGATAGGCCACAAGAGGATGCAACTTGACCATAAAACCCTAGTCAAAGTAGAAACCGTAATTGATAGGGTGAAACCCTAACCCTAGGGTTTGGAACCCTTGTGTAGATAATAATGGTGCAAGTTGATGTTCTTGGGTATGCAACTTGACCATAAAACCCTAGTCAGAGTAGAAACCGTAATTGATAGGGTGAAACCCTAACCCTAGGGTTTGGAACCCTTGTGTAGATAATAATGATGCAGGTTGATGTTCTTGGGTCTTAGATGTTGTTGATATTACAGGTGGACGATGAAATCCTAGCTATTGGTTGAAACCCTAGTCCTAGGGTTTGAGTTCCTTGGATCATGGAAACACCCCGCCTTTGATTGGAGTTTTGAAGCTACATATCATAATGTTTATATTTAAAACCTTTGCAAATGGATTCTACTCATCTTGTTAATTTCGGGGGTATGTGGAGCATTCCACAAGCCCTCATGATAAAATTTTAGGCCCTGGCCTTTGGTCCAAAACCCCCAAAGTGTTGATGAGATGGCACCACAAAGAATGATGATGTGGAACAAAAGGTTGAAGACCCTAATCAATTGCCAATGTGGCAGCGTGGTGCAACTATCAAGAAGGAGATTAAATGAGAAAATTATTTTCAATTTTCAAATAATCTATTTGTATTAATCAAGGTCCAAAGCCAATGTTGTGGCACATTATAAGAATGGCATTCTAAATTATTTGTGTCCAAATATTAATGGGAAATTTAAAATTATTTATTCAATGGATCAAATTCGTGGAAGGATCTTCAATTAAAGTTAATACTATTGTCCAAAGCTTTTAAAGGAAATAATCGACTTCAAACAAACTAAGGTTTCTCCTTGAATGAAATATTCAACTTCAAACGAACTAAGGTTTCTCCAAGGAACTTGTTAGGGTCCTATAAATTATAGTGATCAATTGATGATTGTCTGGTTATTTATTTTGGGAATCTACTAATAAAATTTAGCCTACAAATACGCCAAGTCTTATAGTCTAAATTGTCTTTGTACAGAGGTCCCTAGGAGGTCATCATTAAAATGTCATGAGTTAGTTGTTAGAATCCACCCTTTCCATTGCTATAAGATGAAATGTCCCTAAAGTTATTTCTAATAGTTTTGATTTGAAATGAGTTTTAATTTTACAGAATACATATTGATTTTGTAAATTTATTTATTTGAAATATTAAACGTAAATCTAAAATAACTTAGAAAACCCAAACTCTAAACTATGGAACCATATTTTCCTTTATGCCTCACCCAACAATAAATTTTGAATTAAAAAAAATCCAAGAGTCAAAAGGAATGGTTGTGACCCCACCCCACACTTATGCATTAATTCTTTGTGAAATGAATTTACATGTACAAGTGAAAGTGAAAGGAGATTTACAGGTGTGAATTGAGGTTACAGGGGAAAGTAAAAAATACTTTACCAACCATAGCAAAACAGGACATGGGTTTCAACTTGAATATGTTGAAATTTTAATTATGAAATTCATTTTAAGTTTTCATCAAAATATTTGGAAATATTATTCAAAATATATATTTTTCCCAAACTATTTTGTGACAATAATGAAGTATTCAAAAGATTATGAAAGGAAAAAATGACATAAATAGAACTCAAAGGGACAACTAGTTGATACATGTGATAGAGTTAATCAGATTTGAGAAGGAAGCTAGCAAGTTTTGTGAAGACAACTTCAACCTTTCTAGATTCCAAGGCAGAGGATCAACATTAATGAACCAATTTTCAGATTTCAAGACTGAATATTTTTTAACAGTTCCAGGTTTCCTATAGTTTTCCCGTGATTGATTTTATTTTTAGTTTATTACTCAATTTTTTTCCAAAAATTGTTAGATATTATTTTATAATCAGTTTTTTTTGGAATCTAATATTAGTTTAGCAAAAAGTCTACAAATATATTGTAATAAAGTTGAACAAGGGTTAGAACTTGTATGAAGAAAGTAGACCTTTTGATGTAAGTTGTGCATGTAATAAAGTGATCAATTTCATTAATACATAAAGTTTTTTCTAGGATACCTGTGTCAGCCAATTGGTGATGTCTCCTCTCATGTGAAATTGTTACTTTATCAGTTTTTCGTATGTTTTTCAGTCTTTATTTTTTAAAGAAGATTAAGGGTTAAATTTGTTTAAATACACTCTGCTCTAGCGTATAAACAATATTTATGTTCACTCTGATATTAAGTATATCATTCATCCTAGCATGCTCTATATCTAATTGAATCTA
Organism: Pinus taeda; assembly: GCA_000404065.3. Lineage (NCBI taxonomy): Eukaryota > Viridiplantae > Streptophyta > Pinopsida > Pinales > Pinaceae > Pinus > Pinus taeda. The sequence goes on along the minus strand of APFE031056415.1, from coordinate 223,499 downwards.
AATCTTTTCGTCCCATTCACTCCACAAATGCTCTAAAGATCCAAAAGCTTGTCTACCTTACCCTGTTACATCTGTTCTATCATTTTTGTATCTGATCACCCCAAGAGTCATGACTCCATGCCCAATGGACTTTCCCTATTGTTTTCAACCAAATCTTTGAAAAAACCAAACTCAAAACTCAATAACTAGTCTAACATCTCAAAACAAAAATCTAAAATCATATAGAGAGATCCCTCTATGAAGTTGAAAGGGCTATATCCCAACTTTGCAAGTGGTTTTGTGGTTACCTCTAGGTTTCTCTCCACGGCCTTGGGAAATTACATAATGATAACAAAACTCAAACCCTAGGATTAAGATTTCAGCCAACAGCTAAGATTTCATCTTCCACTTGTAATATCAACAACATCCAAGACCCAAGAACATCAACCTACATCATTATTATATGCACAAGGGTTCCAAACCCTAGGGTTAGGGTTTCATCCTGTTAATTAGGGTTTCTAGTCTGACTAGGGTTTCATGGTCCAGTTGCATCCTCCTGTGACCTATCACTTCAAAGGTTTCCAAATCCTGACATCAATGAAAATACCTACACATACTCTACATCTTGCACCAACCAGCCTACCATACTGCACCTGCTTCTACTTTGACATCAATGACAATATACTCAACAATCTCCCCATTTGTCATTGATGTCAACACACCTAGCAAGACAAGGTATGTTGCATCGTGCATCTCTCTCTCCCTTGATTCTTCCAAGTTTCTAATTCTACAATTTCCTGCTTCTCACTAACACAAAGGATCTCTACCACAATTGTTCTTTTATATGAAGCTTACTGTCATATTGTTTTTAAAGTGTCACTGCCATGTATGATCAAGGTCTAGAGCTTCTTGTTTTTCTTCCCTATCAGTCACCGTCACATCAAGGATTAATATCAAGAATAGGTTACTATCCCCAACAAGAGTCTGTCGTCAACACACAGTCATAATGTCATTGTTTCTTATCACTGTCATTATCACATCGCTGTCTCACTGCAGCATAGGTGACACTATCATACTTCCAATGTCACTTAACAAAGGCCTAGCTTCTGCTCAACACTTAATGTCAACAAGTTGATGCCTCTGCTCTTTAACTTTTCTTATTGTTTAGCTCAGTCATAGTCATCATTACTTTGTACTCAAGTGTCTTTGCAGGCCATCTAGTCACAAGGTTTATATCATACTAAAAGCATCACTGACTTGACAATCTTCTTGCAATATTAAAGTTCTTTACTGCTAGAACATCCTCAAGCCTCACTGTAATGTATATATGGTCAAACTTAAATAGCACAGGTCTATAATGCACCATAAAGCAGCCTCCAATTAATATTTATATGTTCAAGGCACAACTCTAGATGCTACAGGAATGCAATAAGACCACTATCGTTATTCATGTCCCCAACTATCAAGTGGATAAGTCACATCTTTACGTAACATTCATATACTTCAGAAGAGGGAGAAATCATCACTACTGAATTCTTTGCTTGAGGTCTCTGTCTTAACAAGTTATATTTAGGTTTCTGACATATATTAAGGATGTCTTTCATATAGTAGGGTCCTTCATGCATTAGATTAATGTCATGCAACAAGAAGGGTATTGTTGTGTAACGAGGAGACTGTCAGAATGCAGAGCATAGTCACACTGTCACAGTATATATCGATGCTGATATCAACCATATACTAGATAGAAAAAATCATAAGCAAGATTCCAATCATATCAATGTTCACTATATATTGACATCAGGATTGGTGCACATTTCAAACCCTAGTACGCCCTTCAACAATATGAATTACAATTTTTAAGTGCAACTGTATTATTCTAACAACTACGACAGGTAGACTCTGAGCACTTAGTCAGACAGAAGCACATTCATCAATAAACCATCATATAAGTCTTCTCTGAATCTTCTATAGGCAGTTTGATGGTTCGAGCCAGGTTAGTGGATTTCTTAGTGCTGTAGCAAGACACGGGATTTAAGGTCCTTTTGATTATTGAATATTGATTCAAGATTGTAGGCACACAAGTTGATTCTTTATGTACACAGAAAATCTACGGCAGAGGATGTGATTTATGACCATTTAGGTGCTGCTCCAATTGTTCACAGGCTTCAGAACTTTGTAGTTGTTTGGAAGATCCAACCGTTGAATGTATGCACCAATAACATTCTTCATACACCAATCTTGAAAGAGAAAAAGCACAAGTGCAAAGCCCTTCTCATAATAAATCCAATAATGCTCCACACGGCTGAATTAAACTCAAAACGTTGTATGACTGCTCAAACATTACCAATGAAAAGAAAAACCTCAACGAATGATTAAAATGGCTTTAAAGGTTCGCTCTTCTGATCCTGGCCGCAGAGCATTCAGGAGTATTCCAAGTAAATGTTGACCCAACACCATAATAATAGACTGTCATCAGAATAATATGTTGTCAGAGAGATCCATAGAGTAACTCGTGCCTGGATCATAGCTTTTCGTGGGGTCACAGCGAAATCATGAGAAAAAATATAAAATTAAAACCCCAAAAACTCCCAAAAGAGGAGAAATTCCAGCGAATCCCCAAACAAGAGAATAAAAAGAAAAATCAAAACCCTTCTCGAAATACCTCAAAACCACAGGACTATTAATGTTCTTCTCCACCGGTCCGAGAGCATACATGATTTGGTAGAGATTCTATCCTTTTATAGGGACCGAGTGCGTTCTTGATGTAGCCAACTAGGGTTTGGCGGGAAATTAAATTAAAATTGAATTTTGATTTTTCGTTACGCAACTTCGCAGGTCTTTCGAGAGGACATGATAAAAGATTCTCCATGAATGAATTAATTATTTTAATGGCATCCCTGAGGTGGAGCAGCTTAAAGGATCCAAAGGGTAACAATTTTAACTCATTTTCATATTCTTTTCCATGTCAGATTTTAGGTTATGAGTCTTGACTAGAAGGCTAGCAATCTGATTGATCTTATTTTTTTCAAATAGATGGTGCATGTTATCAACCTTTAGATTGTTTTCATATTGAATGTGGATATCATTATATGTTGCACACTCCATGACAAAGTGTCGTTTCGTCTCCACCACACCCTTATTGCAGAAAGCATAGGGTCCCTCTTCCCAAACTTCCTTGGGGTTCTTCCACTTGCCAATTTCACGTCTAAGGTGGTGTGACCCTGTCCTCAACTGTGCTACTAGCACCCTTGCATTTCCTTTAATAGTTGCTCCTAAATATGTTTTCTCACCATGGTCCAAAGTTGGATTGAACTCTTTGATGTTTTCTCACCATGAACACAAGGACCTAACAAGTGGATTATAAAATAATATGAGCATAACTTGTAAAATAAGTATGTTACCATGTGGGGAGGAAAGACGAATAAGTTGATCCCACCAACGATGATAATGTCAAATCTCATATCATATTATCTAAATTTGAACAAATTTGAAATAGGGATAAAGATATCCATGTGGGCTCATCATGTTTGTGATAAATTTCCAATATTCTAACTCTTGATCACATTCTCTAAGCAAAAAATTTACCTTATCTACATACCTAATCTATCTAGAGGGTCGAATGATTGGATCAATAAGATATAGAAATGAAAAGACAATTATGGCATGTCATTCCATCATGAAGTCAAAGAAAGGGGAATTCAATTTAGATACCTTGTTGATGGTGGAGTTTTGTGTCCAAAGTATATGGTTAAATTTGTATGTCCAAATTTAAATGAGTTCATTGATACACATTGATTGATTCATTGAGACTATTGGGTATCATTGCATATGCCTATATATATAAATGGTCTTACTTTAATATGTTGGAAGGTGAAGACTTAGGTTGGCCATATTAGAGGTAAAATATTTATTGTCTACTTCATAAACACCTTGTTGATTTTGTAATTATGATCAGTCTTCATAATGTATATTTGGACACTTCATGTACTTGTATTTATTATTGTAAAGCATATTTTAAATGCTAGAGGCAAAAGAAAATATATTTTGAGTCAAATTCTCATTGCAACTTTTTAAAGAAGAAAATTTGAATTTTGAATTGTAATTTTTGGCTCCAAAAGTTGCAAGTCATCCTCCCTCCAAGTGAATATAGCCCAGGCAAAAGACACACCCCTTAGGCTAAGGAAAATCACTATATAAAGACAACTTGACCTCATTCTTCCACCACCAATTTGCACTCTCTCAAGAAGACGACAAGTTCTGGTCATCTTAGCAAAGATTAAGAAGGACAAGAAGGATGAAAAGAAGGATGAATTAGCTCTCTTTCTCTTTCTCTCAAGCTCTCATGTGTGGATAAATTCTCTCTCTTTTGGTTCGCATATTTTCTAGGAGGTTTCTATCCCAGAAAGTTGAGTTTTTGAAGAAATCATAGATAGCCGAGTTTATCGAATAGTCACAGAAATATGAGTTTCTAACGTTGATGCAAAAGGCAGAATTTTTGGGGCAAATCGGTAGAGAAAATTGTTGGATCAAATTGGGAGACTTGACTTGGAGGGGAAGACCAGGTTTTACCATAGGTCTAGATGTGTCTCTTGTTGAACAAAAGAATTTCTCTATTGAAAAGGTTGTTGGTTTTTCCCCTTGGTGGGTTTTCCCAGGGTAAATCGTGTCTCTTCTTTATGCACTGTGATCTCTATTGTTATATTATTCTTTATGGTTGAATTTATGAAGTATAATTGTTGAATGATATATTGGAATAAAATAAAATAAGATCGATACCAAAAGTAATTATCAGTATTTCATAAATATTGTGCTAGCCTACATTGCACTTGAAAATAAATATGGTATTAGAGCATTGGTGAAGAAAGGAACCCTGAGATTACTTCTAAAGAAACCCTACCTTGAGATTATCACTATTGAAGCCCTTCTTGTTGATTAGCATCTATGACCTCCTATATGAAATCTGAAAACAAGTTGGAAGGAGCCTCAAACTTTAGGGCTTGGAAACTTAGGGTTGGTATCATTCTTGTAAAGAAGAAAGTATTGGATATTGTGACAGGGAAAGTTATGGAACCAGAAGATGTAGAAGGAAATGAGAAGTTTAAGGAAGATGATCTCAATACTATGAGCATCATTGCAGACTCCATTAGAGATCAACTTATCCCTTACATTACAAAGTTGGATACTTCAAAGAAGATGTATGATGTCCTAACAAATATATACATTATCAAGAATGTTGGTCAAGCCATGAATTTGAAGAATGAACTTCGTGATGTGACTATCATGAATGATGAGATGGTTGCTTCATATTTTGTAAGAATTTCTCAAATAAAGGACCAAATTGCAGTTATTGGAGAAACTATTCCTGAGAATGAGCGTGTTATTACAACACTCAATGGTCTTCCTAGATCATGGGATGCATTTGCAGCAGGTATAATTAGAAGGAAGGAAACTGCCTCATTTGAAGAACTATGGGCCTCTTGCGCTAAAGAAAAATCAAGAATCATACCAAGAGAATTAGAGGAAAGATTAAGGAAAAGGAAAGAAGAAGAACATGTCAAGAATTCAATTTTATAGTTGTCAGGAATATGGACATTTCAAGAAGGATTGTCCTTAATTGGCTAACAACAAAAAGAGGAAAGGAAAACAACATGCTTTCACAACTGATGTTGAAGATGAACATCGAAAGACACCCAAAGGTGATAAGGACTTCTTTTATTTTTTTTCTCTAACAAGTTCTATTGCAGGTGATGATTACATGTGGTGCATCAAGACATATGACCGGAGATCGTGGAAATGTTACCATCATGAGGGAAAAGAGGTTCCCAGATAATAATATCTATGTAGTCAAAGGAGTTGGAAACATATCCATAGAGATAGAATTTGGTAATAATGTACATCTCAGTAATGTTCTATATGTACTAAGTTTGAAAAATAATTTTGTCACTATATCATGTTTAGAAGATAAAGGAGATAGAGTAGCTTTTGTGGATGGAAAAGTACTTGTATGGCCCAAGGGCTCTACTATAGACAATGCTAGGGTTATTGGGATTCGTGATGGAATATTGTATAGACTTGTGAGTCAACCAGCTAATGCCCTAGTTCATGAAGAAATCAATCCAAGTGACCTATGGTATAGATGGTATGGAAATCTTCATTACATAGCATTACTTGAATTGAATCAAATAGTTTCAATGTGCTGAAATTGTAGATAGAACATGAAGGTGTTTGTAAAGGTTGTTCTCTTAGAAAGAATATCAAGAAGTCTCAATTGATTCCTTTGATGAAGTAAATCTGGGAGCTTCAAGAGAAGTGAATTCAAGTTCTATAGAAGGTCCTACAGAGCTAGAAGGGCCTCATGAATGAGTGGAACCGGTTGTTGTTTCAAAGATTAGAAAAATACCATCATGGCTTAGATCTATACTGGAAGAAGTAGAAGGACATGCAACTCTTGATGGCACATATAGAGAAATTAAGAAACCTAAAAGATTTTCCATTTATGCAGCTCTCATGATTAATCTGATTGATGCACAACCTTCCACTTCTGAAGAAGCAACTAGCCAACAAATGTGGAAGGAAGTTATGAATGGAGAATATCATTTGATCATGAATAACAAAGTCTAAGAGATTATGTCAAGGCCAGAAGGGAAGTCTAGGGTAACTTCCAAGTGGATATGCAATGTCAAGCATGTCACAGATGGAAGTATCAACAAGTACAAGGTGTGATTCATGGCTAGAGGATTCTCCTAGAAAGAGGGAGAAGATTATGATGATACCTTTGCTCCAGTTGCTGGCAACACCTCGATTAGATCCATTATCTCTCTTGCTGATTCGATGGGATGGCATTTACATTAGATGGATGTAAAGACTACATTCCTCAATGGTGTGATTAAGGAAGAGGTGCACTTAGAGAAACCTCAATGCTTTGAGGTGCATGGGAATGAGTCTCATGTTTGCAAGTTAAAGAAAGCCTTGTATGGACTCAAGCAAGCTCCAAGAGCTTGGTATGCTCACATTGAAAACTATTTGACAATATTGGGATTTACCAAGAGCAATGTTTATCCAAACATTTACTTTAAGGTTGTAAAGAATGCACCTGTGATCCTACTCCTTTATGTTGATGATTTGTTTTTGACAGGTGTTGAGCCTCTTATTATCAGTGTAAGTAGTAGTTGGCTTCTGAATTTGATATGAAATATCTTGGGTTGATGCATTATTACTTGGGATTGGAAGTATGGAAGAAGCTCAACAAAGTATTCCTTGGTCAAGGAAAGCATGTGATTGATATCCTTCAAAAGTTTGGTACGATGGATTATAAATCCATGACTACTCCCATGGTAACGAATATGAAGTTAAGAGGTTTCTCTAAATTCAGTTTGGTAGATCCATCGATGTACCAGATATTGATTGGCTTACTGATGTATTTGGTTAACACCAAGCTAGACAATTGATTTGTTGTGCATGCATTGAACTAGTTCCAAGTTTAACCGAAGCATGAACGTTATATTGCAACAAAGAACATTTTGAGATATCTACATGGTATTGTGAACTATGGTCTGATATATGTCACAAGCAAAGATGTATAGCTTCAGGGATACACAGATGTTGATTGGGCAGGAAGTGCTAATGATAGAAACAACACTTTAGGGGTATGCTTTAGCTTGGGCTCTGCCATGATATCTTAGATGAGAAGGAAGAAGAAGTTTGTTGCACTCAATAATTCATATGAAGAATACATTACAACAAATGAAGCACATACAAAAGCAGTTTGGCTTCAAAATTTATTTGTAGGATTGTTCAACCAAGAGTTGGAACCAACGGTGATATACTATGATAATCAAAGTTGTGTGAAGCTTTCAAAGAATCCTATGTTCCATCAAAATTAAAGCATATTGAGATCAAGTACCGCTACATCCATGACATGGTGTTGAGGAGAGATATTAGGCTCGTGTACATCTCCACCAATGTGCATCCAGTTGATGTTCTAGTGAAGTCGTTGCCCAAAGACAAGTTCGTGTACTTCAGAGACAAGTTGGGGCTTGAGGATATTACCGCTCTCATTGAGAGGGAGTGCTAATATGACATCAACATGGGTGGATATTTTCCAAAAGGGAGAATGGTCTGAGTGTTAAATTTTCTTAGGGATATATTGTTCTTTGCTTCGATAATTTCATTTCATTATTTGCATATTAAATTCACCCCACATTATTATGACATTATTCATACTTACCACATTATTCAACAACATATGCAACTATATAGAAATAACAATATCATCATCAATGCAATGGAACATAAAGGAACAATAGAAGAAAAATATTCACACATAGACACCAGGTCAGAGACCAGGGAGAAATCCACTACGGGGAAAACCCTTTCAAATTCTTCTTCTTATTAGATTTTCATTGAATGATTAAGAAAAAGAGAATACAATAATCCATATATTCATCCGTACAACTATCCAACAACATCAACTAAACAATTTCCATGAAAATCATCCCAACAAATAAGATCCAAAATATGATTCAAAAAAAAGTACTAATTAGATATCGCTTCACCAGACTATAATCAACTTCAGTCATCTGTGGTCAACAACAACAATTGATGAAAAACAAACCCTACTTTCTAACTGCAGGGAAGGCATGTTGTGAATGTGACTGAGAGGCTTCAACTACATGAATGAGCCAACCTGTGTGTGGTTGCAACCAAGATTTGTTCATGGCATGCCTACGGTTGAGACCCAAAACCCTAAAACAGAGATGCTTCGGACCCTGCAATTTCACCTTTGTGCGAACCCATTCTAAGCGAACTTGCCTCAAACTTGTGTTAGCCAAAACCAAGGAAGAGATATAGAAGAATTATCCAAGATGATTTTCCAAATGAGGGTCACTTGACTTATATTTTTAGCCTTCCAAGGAGTCCAATTTCCTTTAAAGAAGATTTGATCAAATATGCACATGTGGGACTTAATCCAAAATTGGACTTTCCCTTGTCAAAATTAAGCGCTTCAATAGTCAAAATTGGTCCTTTCGAAAAGAGGAATCTTGTCCCATGGTTGGAATTTTTCATTGACCTTCCAAATTAACACTTGATCCGAATTTACACAGGAACGCAACAAATTATAGATATAACCATAAATATAGAGATGCAGCAGAATATCACTTCCTTTGATTATATCAAATAATGAAATATGCTTACAAAGAGTATGGAAATGGGACTAGCTCGGCGATGGTAGCTTATCTATGAGAATATATGTGGTGGCTACATGCCTCTAAACTACCTTGCAATGAGGCTCAAGGGCCTTTTTATTATTGAACAATAAGAGAAAGCCCTAAACAATCAAAACCTTAACCCGAGGATATGTAACACTAAGAGTTTATGGGCCCCGTTGGGGTTAGTTGGGTAGCCAACTTCCCGAGGTCATGACTTGGTCATATTATCTTCATTTGACGCGCATGATATCCCATTGGAAAGATCTCTCTGAGGACTATGAAAAAAAAATGACTTATCAAAAGTTGCTAGCTGTAGATTTCCAAGAAAACATCGTTTAGGGCCTCAAAACGGCTCTAGAAGTTTAGGACCCAAAAAACTGCTAAATTAGTAAATGGTGCTACAATTAAGGAAATTAAAAAATTGAAAGAAAAAATGGTGGGGGTCCAAGTCGAATTGGCGGGTGGCCACCAATATTCACCTAGATCATTCCTCCCCCCTTAGGAAGTAATGGTCCCCATTGCGTTGAGTTCCTCCATGAGACGAGGAAACTTCTACTGAACTTGGTCCCTGGTGAGCTACTTGCCTTGGTGAAGGAGTTGGCCTGCTTTGACAACTCGATACGGTTGGATCTTCTGCTGGTGAGTTTTCTTGATCTGCGTGTCCATGATTCGAACAGTTGTAGCTTGTTCCATGCAACCTGGATTTAATTTTGTTGGTGTGAGTTGTTCTACAATGTTGGATGTGTCTATTAATGGTGGAAAGTATGGTCGAAGGTGATCCACATTAAACATTGGGTGAAGGAAAAGGAATGGGGGAATTCTGAGCTCAAAAGAATTATCTCCCACAGCCTTGGTGATGGTGTATGGTTCATATCGAAGCGGGCGAATCTTGTGGTGGGGCCGAACAAGGCACTCCTTCTGCAAATGTAGCCAAAATTTGTCACCCACCTGGAACTTTTGTGGCATCCAATGTTGATCATGTCGCTACTTGTACTTGGCATTGGTTTTGTCCAATATGTCATGGACCTGTTGGCAGATTTGTTGAATATGCTCAATGAAGCTATTTGCCTTGTTGGCTTCGGACTGGACATGAGCTGAATCTCCCTGAGTCGATGCAACTGGTATGTCCTCATCAATGGGACATAGTGGTTGGAATCCCAAGCCCACTTGAAAATGGTTGTGGCCATTTGAGCTCTGGAGAGCCTGGTTGTAGCTATGCTGGACATAGGGGAGGCTCTCATCCCATGTGCGTGGATGCTTTGAGTTTTTCATGCGCATAATGTGTATGATCATCCTGTTGACAACCTCTGTCTGGCCATCAGTTTGGGGATGGAAAGTTGTGGAATTAGTGAGCTTGGTGTCCAGCATCGACCAGAGACTGGACCAAAATGTACTGAGGAATATGCTATCCCGATCTGAGATGATAGACTGTGGGATCCCAAAGTGTACCCACACTCATTCAAAGAAGTGTTTAGCAGTGGCTTCTACTGTGATACCCTTCTTACAGGCTGCCATAATGGTCATCTTTGAGAATCGATCGATGACCACATAAACATAGTCATTGCCATGCTTAGTAGAAGGAAGTCCTGACATGTAATCCATGGAGATGGATTCCCAAGGTCGAATAGGGGTAGGCAACAGAGTATAGAGACCTTGCTTCTTGATGGTTGGTTTGGCGATGGCGGAGGAAATGCAGGATTTGATGTACTTCTCGACATCAATGTCGAAGATTCAGCCAATAGAAATACTTCTGCAGTACTGCCATTGTTTTCTCAACCCCAAAATGCCTAGCAGCCCGACTGTAGTGCGCTTCCCAAATCATCTTCGCATGCTCACTTGAAGGAACACAAAGGTGTCCCATATGGCATAACATAACATCCTGGGGGTGAAAACCTAGAACTTTTTGACCCCCAAGAGCATATGGTATGTGTGGCTGAATTATGGGTTGCTTTTGTAGAGAAGCAACCAATTCGAAGTCTCGTGCCCACAAGAGTTGAGCACAGTAGTCAACGCCATGATCGATGGTTGGCTGAGGTAATCACAACATTATTTGTGTTGCCCTTATTATACTTGATATTCAAATGGAACTATTGCAGGTGTGTGGACCACTTCTAATGGTGATCATTCTGCAACTTCCCTTGCGTCTATATGAATTGCAAGGGTCGGTGGTTTGTGTGGATGATCATTTCCTTCCCCAAAATGTAATGCTTCCATTGTCGGTAGGCCTGCACAATGGAATACATCTCTTTATCATAAGTGGGATACTTCTAGACCGTGTCTGAAAGTGTCTCACTGTGATATGCCACTTGATGCCCTTGTTGAGTAAGGACTAGCCAATGGCATAGTCAGAGGCATATGTCTCAATCTCAAATGGTTATTGCAAGTCTGGTAATGTGAGCACGAATGCGGAGTAGAGGAAATGTTTCAACTTTGCGAATTCCTTCTGTTGAGATTCATACCAAAATAATTTTTCTTTCACTCCTCCTTTGGTGACTTGACTTAAGGGCTAAGTGATGTGAGAGAATCCCAACACGAACCTGCGGTAGAAATTGGCAAGACCCAGAAAGCTGTGAAGCTCTATCAGAGTGGTTGGGGTTGGTCAATCTTGAATGACTTGGATCTTGGCTGGATCCACCTACACCCCCCGATCATCAATAATATATCCCATATACTGAACCTGGGTCATGCCAAAAGTACATTTCTCCAAATTGGCACATAGCTTGTATTACTGTAGTGTTTGGAGAACCTGTCGAATGTGGTGGAGGTGCTCTTCCCAACTTTTCCTAAAGATCAGGATGTCATCCAAATATACCACTACAAATGAGTTGGTGAATGGCCGTAAGATGTCATCCATGAGCCTCATGAAGGTTGTAGGAGCATTCGTCAACCCGAAAGGCATAACTAGCCATTCAAAAAGGCCCTCCTTGGATTTGAAAGTAGTCTTCCATGCATCAGAGGGTTTGATTAGTACCTAGTGATATCCGAACTTCAATTCAATCTTGCTGAAATATTTTGCTCCCTTGAGTTGGTCCAGAAGGTCATTAATTCGTGGGACCTGGTACCTATTCTGGATTGCGATCTTGTTTAGCACCCGATAATCAATACAGAGTCTCCAAGTCCTGTCCTTCTTCTGTACCAACACATTTGGGCTTCCAAAGGGTGATGAACTCAACTGAATGTGACCTTTCTATAGTAGCTCCTGAATTTGCCTCTTGATTTCATCGTTCTCCAGAAAAGAGTGTTGATAGATTGGTCCATTGGGTAATGACACACCTAGGGTCAGATCGATGGAGTGCTTGGCCTGATAATGTACAAGCACCCCTGTAGGGGAGGTGAATTTCCTCGTAATCCTCCATGACCTTGTCCATTTGTTGTTGTCATGTGGAGGGGCCTTGTCTGGAGGGCGTGGCCACTACCTTCTTCTTTCCTTGAGGGCGTATCATCAAGAAAACAAATTTCCCAGTTTTTGAAATTAGCTTACTACGTGTTTTGCAGTAACCAGAGAGGTGGTGATAGGCATGGCTACCTCTGGTATCCTGTACAAATTATTTCCTAATGTAACAATAACAATGGGAGGCCTTGAATCATACATAACATGTCGCTTCCACAAGTATGGTTGGTCTAATAATACATCACAAACATCAAGGGGAGCAACGTTACATAATACTTCATCTGTGAAGGGCTTGGTGTTGTATGGAAGACAACATTGTTGGCTCACGCACAGATCCCATCCTTAGTGAAGCCACCCGATGGTGTATGGTTGTGGGTGTGTTGTGGTTGGTAAGCCTAGCCGCTTCATGACCTTTGTTGCAGTGAGGTTCTTTTGTCTCTTGTTGTTGACAATGAACTGTAGCAGGGAACCCTTCACCCACATCTGGGAGTGGAAAGATGCTCCTCCTCCTCTGGATCTTTGGGTTCCTCCTTCTGGATCTTTATGGTGGCGATGGTTGCATTGGGCTCCACATCAAAAATCTGCTTCCCCTTATCATTCCCCCTGTTTGGTTCTGACTCAGAGTCAGAACATGCATTTGATTGTGAAGCCTTCAGCTCGGCCACCATTGATTGCTTGGCCCGACACTCACTTGTGTTGTGGGTGGAGCTCTTATGGAACTCACACCACTTCCCCATGTCCTTCGGCTTTGCAGTGTTTTCCTTTGCTTGTGGCCTTGGCAGGTTGTCCTGGGATGCCCCACCTTGGTTTTTCCTTTGTTCTGTGGTTTGGGGGCACCTTTCCCTTGCTTCATATTCACAGATCCAAAGTCTCACTTCTTCTGTTTAAACTTCTACTCGATCTTGACGACGTATCCATTCGCCGTGCCGAGCAAGGAGATGTCCAAGAACTCCATCTCATCCTGGATGTATCTATGTAGGCAGTGACAGTACTTGAGTACCAAATGTTTCTCAGAATCCCTAATGCCCAACTTCGTGCCCAGGGTATGAAAAACATTGGTAAACTCCGACATATCTTGGTCCCTTCCTTGCCATAGCGTGGTCCACTTTATGTATTTGTCCTCATAACTCTCGAAAGGGTAGTATTGCTCCTTGATGGCATCCCAAAATGAATTCCAAGTGGGAGCAGCTGAAAACAGTGAGTTCGTACTTTCATCCTTCTGCTCACAATAGGTTTCCCACCAGTCCTTAATGTGGGGGGCGGCTTTGAGAAGAGTAAAAGTAATCTTTTCTCGGCTGGAAAAATCATGAACAGAAAAATATCCTTCTAACAGATTCAACCATTTATCTATGGTGTCTGCATCTATTTGGCCCTCAAATATGGCAATGTTAAAGTTTACTTTTACCTTAAAAGGTGTGGAGCCTCCAGAGTGGATGTCGGATGTGGAGGTGTTGCTGGAGGGAAACCATTGAAGGATTTGGGCAAATTTGTCCATCATCACGTTCCTTTGTTTCTCAAAGGCCTCATCGAGCAATATTTTGATAGGATCTCCTGCTCCCTCATCTTTCTTTTCTTCCTCCATGGGAGTCCGTTAGGATTTACGAGGCTGGTCTTGCAAAGGTTTGACCAGTTCGAGCCCTAACTCCTTATATCCCGACCTCATTGGAGACATGCAAAAAAAAAACAGAGAAAGAATAGACCGCTCTGATACCATTGATCCAAATTTAAACAAGAACACAACAAATTACATATATAACCATAAATACAGAGATGCAATAGAAATAACTCTTCCTTTCATTAATATCAAATAATGAAATATGCTTACAAACAGTATGGAAATAAGACTAGCGTGACAATGGTAGCTTATCTCTAAGAAGAGATGTGGTGGATACATGCCTCTGAACTAGCTTACAATAAGGCTCAAGGGCATTTTTATTATTGAACAATAAGAGCAAACCCTAAACAACCAAAACCCTAACCTGAGGAGATGTAACACCAAGAGTTTATGGGCCCCGTTGGGGTTAGTTGGGTAGCCAACATCCTGGGGTCGTGATTTGGTCTTATTATCTTTGTTTGAAGTGCATGATACCCCATTGGAAAGATATCTCCAAGGACTACGATGAAACAAGTGATTTATGAATAGTCATTGGCGGTAGATTGCCAAAAAGATATCGTTTAGGGCCTCAAAACGACTTAGGAAATTTAGGACCCGAAAAGTTGCTAAAAATAATAAACGATGCCACAATTAAGGAAATTGAAAAACTGAAAGAAACAATGGTGGGGGTCCAAATGGAATTGGCAGGTGGCCACCAGTATCCACCTGGATCAACACTCTCTCTCAGCTAGGGAGAAATTAAAACTGCATCATGTAATCATCGCAAGTATCATGTCATCAAATCATATATTGTCTCAAGTATCTCATCATCAAATGTCATCACTACTCATTGTTGGACCTTCAAAATGTCTTCAAAATGACATCCACTTTCACCTTTATCGCCACCATTTCACTCACTTGTTGCAACTCTATAACCATATAACCTTTCATTAGCCACCATTTTCATAAATATATGGGTTAGGATCCTTATTTACCAAAGTTATTTATTTGATGTGTTTAAAGTGAATTTATGGTTAAAAACTAGGAAATTAACATGGTTTCATGTATCTATATATGTGGCTTGAGTTTCATGACATGTGTAGGTCATTTGGAAGCTTCTAAGGCACCCTTATGTGGCCTCCAACGCTCAAATTCGAATTCCCTTCTTTGATAAAGGTCAAAGAATGATATGTGTCCTATTTGGATTGTAACTCTATGAGGTGTCTCATCATTTCTTATTTGGATTAGAACTCTATGAGACACTTAGGGGATATGTGTCTCATTATGAGTTATTTGGTTGTAACTATATGAGATTTTAGTGGGTCTTCATTAAATAGGGTAGCTTCTTATGTTTTTGTATAAATAGAAAACCCTTCTCCTCTGAAAGGCATGTGTAAAGTTAGAGAAATATTCATGTTTTTAATAGAGAATTTGGAGCTCATACTTGGATATTTGAAGATTTAGTTTTGTTTGCATATGGAGCTTCTTCACTTGCCATCCTCATACACCATTGGAATGGTCATCTAATGATTGTGAGATTTAACTGTTTTTATAGATTAAAGTTTATTTGCTTTCTTAGTATTAGTTTTAGAATGACTATGTAATCTTTGCTTTTCTAAAAACATTTCAATAGGAAATATTTATGTATTTTCTAATTGGATTAAGTTTGAGGTAAGGGCTCATAGTTATTTAGTTTCCTTTCATGTTATCTTATTTACTTTCTTAGATCAAGCTATCAATTCATTATATAATTGAATAAAGGATCAGGCCAAGAAAGTGACTCCAAATTAGGTGATTGAATGTTCAACCTATGCAATCATTGAGCTTTACTTTTTCATGTTTTTATACTTGCTTATAAGATCCTCATTTAATTGCATTAACCGATATTCCTAAAGATCATTCTAAGAAACTGATTTAATCATATTTCAAGATTGAATGGTTGAATATTTGATATATGCAATTACTGAGTTATTTTTTGCACACTTTGTTTTTTTTTCTAGGACATTAGAAGTTAAAGTATAAATAGTTGCTTACACATCATCTCAAGAAGGTAACACTTCATACTTGAATGCTGAAGTAACTAAGCATACATTAGTTATTTTTTATTTCATAGATTAGTTGAATTTCTTTTTCATTATTTGATTTCATAGATTAGATGAATTGGTTTCCATTATTTTGTAGTTAGATTGGTCTAAACTGAAAGGCAATTTCTAGCACATACAGTGTACACATGCTTCACAAGTTTACGAAACCCCTAGGTTGACAAATTAAATGATAAGCAATCACTTTGTCTCAACATTTTGGCGTCGTTGCTGGGGAAGTGTGCATAGGAACAAACTTCCAGTTTAGAGTGTATTTTATTTGCTTTTGTTTTTATTAACCATTTATGGACAAAGGATCTAGAATGCAACCCAAAGACTACATTGAGGAATGGTATCAAGAAGCGATTACACCACAATATTCACCAATTCTTCAAGAGATCCTTGTGGCAAATTTAAAGGTTAAAACGATTTTTCATGTTCTCATGCACAATCAGGTACATTTTGCAAATTTGGGTATGAACGTTTTAGAAAATTTAATCCATAAATGGCTCCATTGGAAACATTCATATACTTAAAAATAAAAATAAAAAAAATATTTCAAGTAAGATAAACTAGGAAACAAAATCAATCTTGATTGCATTTTTTTTAGAGTTCTTGATTGCATTTTTTTTAAATAAAAAAAAAATCATGTTTTGATAATAAAAAAAATCGTGTTGGATTTTCAAAATAAAAAATAAAAAAATTCTTCATGTGTTTTTGAATAAGGAAAATGTAGAATGCCTCATTAAAAAAAAAGAATAAAAAGAAATAAAATTAGATATGAAACGCTGCGTATCTGGCATATCAAAGGTTCAAATGATTCCATTCTGATTCGATATGGATTGGTTATCTTCTGCAAATCTTCTTCCAGAGTCATTTTCAAGTAATGGCATGACCGAATAACTTGCATTGATATGGAAATTTCGAGTCCCCCAGAATTTCCCATAAGACGATTGATATGGTCAGATCTTCCTTTTTCCTTTACTGGAAGACATCCACGCAGCCACAAGCCCAACCTTCAAAACCTACAAATCAAAACCACCAAAAATTGATTTTGGTTGCCAGAACATTTCAAGAAAATGCAATTGTTTTGAAAAATGATATTAAAACACGTTTTTTGAATAAACCAGGGCAAATTTGAAAAAAACTGGGACATGGGTTTTTTTCGGGAGTGGGATGAGTTTAATAACCCAGAAACTGTTTCCTCAGATTCCTAACCATTTGGGATAAATTTAGGGTTCTTCAGGGCTTCATTTTGCAAATTGCGTGAGGGAAAAACGATTTGTTTTGAACTGTTTTAACATGGCAAGTTGAAAGAAAAAAAATCTCAGTGAATAACAAACTCTGCTCCACATGACATGTGGTCTAAGAGTCCAATTTGATTGAATAAATTTGATTTTAAAAGAATCCAAGTGAATAACAAACTCTGCTCCACATGGCATGAGGTCTAAGAGTCCAATCTGATTTAATAAATTTGATTTTAGACATGTGTATCTCATTCCCTATGTGTCTTATGATTAAAAAAAACAAAAACAAAAGCAAAAAATCATCTTATTTATTATAATTTCTTTTTGATAAAGAAAATTAAAAATAAATAAATAAAGAAAAAAATAAAAATAAATTCTATTTGCTAATTCTCTGGAAGAAGTATTGATCAATATGAAGATTGGAATGATTATTTGTTCATAATAAAAATGCATAGCTGTGTGTACTTAACTGTATGTTCAGGATTTTAAGCTACAGAAGTTGTGCACATTCTGCAGCTGAACAAGAATTCTGCAGCTAATCGATAATTCTGCAGCGATGCATTTAAATCAATGATTTATTTGTCAAACAATGCATTCTAACCATTTCATCTGCTTACATCATCTTGCACTGTAGCATCATGTTCCCATGCCACATTTTACTTGACAATTTTCAATGTTTCGTAAAAATTTCAAAACAGGCTAACTTTCTCATACACCATCAGAATTCGATGATTCAAGCGTCGTTGGAAAGATCTCGATGAGATATACAAAATGAGGAAGCTATTATCAAATTTTGAAACAGTAAAGAATGAAGAAATTGTTGAAAAGAAACAACAAGTAACTTGAGGCACTACTTTTGTCACAAGTATAAGCTCTCTTGGTTTTCTTTCATGAACTTATTTAATAGTACTGATTCTTATTTTTTCATGGAAATGTCATTAACAGAGAAATTGATCACCTCTCTATTTTGATAACTTTACAATCCACTGGAGAAGAAGTACCAGTTTTTTGCAGGTTCCAGGAGGAAGAACAAATGACCATAAGCAAAAAGTGTCTCTCAAAGACCACATTTATTTTACAAGAAAATGATTAGAGCATCAACAGAGATGAAATATCAATGCATGAGCACATGCTAATGCATATCAGATCCAACAATTGCAAGCCTTTCAGATGCCAATGTTTCTATTGCATCCATACTCCTTCAGTCAATAAAACCTTCATCTCATTTCCTTTGCAGTCGCATTGCATTTTACTTAGTCAGTCAATAAAATTCTCATCTCAATTTCCTTCAGTGCTCATTTTTATTCATAGAAACTATATTTTACTACCTTGCTTTCACTAACTCATAGCCCATTTTCATAAAGACATTCAGTTCACTTACATGCCGATTTATTCTTTTACTTTCCATTGACTTGTCATTTTCCTTTTCGTTAAATAAACCTTGATCCACTGCAAAATTTTCCATTCATAGTCCTTCAAAATAATTGTTTCATGCTCGTGTTAGATGATGGAAGATTCCTTAAATCCTTCATTCTAACAAGCCTCGGCCTATCGACATCGACACATTATCTAGGTTCAGGGCTAGAGTCCTCATTAGTACCTTGAGGCTTGTATGCCTTAATGATAGGCTCTGTTAAGTTATGGTATTTTCTATGCTTATAACAATTTACTTCCTTTTCTTATTATATTCCACAGATTAGCAATCACATCTACATAAAGTAAAGTGCAGATAGAACATTAAACGATCGACAGAAAACAAACCAAGACAAGGGACACAAGATGTG
Organism: Pinus taeda; assembly: GCA_000404065.3. Classification (NCBI taxonomy): domain Eukaryota; kingdom Viridiplantae; phylum Streptophyta; class Pinopsida; order Pinales; family Pinaceae; genus Pinus; species Pinus taeda. Next base: position 204,214 of record APFE031056415.1, on the reverse strand, counting down.
GCGGCTAGCCAGGGACAAACCCCACAATGTGTGGGGAAACCCTTTTATCAAATCTTATTTTATCTTCAATAATTCAGCAGACAGAAATAGTACAATAAATCTGATTCATATCAGCAGTAGCAAACCCTAGATCAGCAGCATTAGCATTAGTGACTTCATTATCAAACTAGGGCAGACGATATCTCGCAAACCGACCGTTGGATCGGCTTGATTCCACCACCAAAAGTTGCAGCTTCCAGAGGAGGTTCAGATGAACCTATAGCGTAGTTCAGATGAGGATATCTTCTAGTCCACGCAGGTCAATCTTTACTTTTGTAGTTGCAGCTTCAGTTTCAACAGTTTTCGGCTGCAAACTAGGGCAGTCGATATCTTGCAAACCGTTCGTCGGATTGACTTCATTCCACCACCAAAAGTTGCGGATTTCAGAGGAGATCCAGAAGGACCTACATCACAATTTAGATGAGGATATCTTCTAGTCCATGTAGGTCAATCTTTACTTCTGTAGTTGTTGCGTCAGTTTTAGCAGTTTCTGGCTTCAAACTAGGGCAGCCGATATCTTGCAAACCATTCGTCGGATTGACTTCATTCCACCACAAAAAGTTGAGGATTTTAGAGGAGATCTAGATGGACCTACAACATAGTTCTAAAGAGGAGATTTGATGGTCCACGCAGGTCAAACTTTGGATCTGCAGTTGCAGCTTTAGAACCGGCTTCACACATGTGAGAGAGAGACCCTTTTCTGCGTAGTAGAGAAGAGACTCATTTCTGCGCAGTAGAGAGAGAGAGATGTGATGAGATGAGTGAGTCCAAATGAGGAAAGTTCTCTTATATTTATACACAATGTTGGTGTTTGAATGGATGTGTCTGTTGGGCTTTTGAGCTTACATGAGTTGTAGGTCGGCTTAATAATAATTCCATAATCAAAATAAATTCATATCTCCATGAATACTTATCGGACTCAGATGATCTTTATATCAATCCTACACCTCTCGACGAGAGGAATCTAATAAAAATATTATCAGCTATGAATAAGATGACCCACATGAAGTTTTTTCCTTGTTGCCAATTTTAACAGGCTCTCTCAATAACAATCATGGGAATACATCAATGTCCCTTGATTGTTGGATCTTGCAAGTGGCTCGACATCGACTCATTTATTCGCCCTTCGCAATATGTACTTAGGTACCTTGGCACTCGTTGACATTAATGGTGAGTTTATCTTGCATTGGTTAACGACATTCATCAGTGGTCGGTAATCCAATGACCTTGCTTCATGCTTGACACCAACACATTTATTCGCATGACTAGAGTTGTACCATCGGTTTTATAATGATTGAAGACTATATCATTTCAACATTTTGCAGCAGATATAATAGATTTAGCAGGAGAAATAAATAATCCAATTCACAAACTCATCCACCATTTATGCAACCAAGAAGCAGATGAATTCTACATTTCATTCCATGATCCAGAAGCAGCCACTCTCTTCAATTTCCATAAATCATGCACATTGAAGGTAAGTGAAGGTATGTGGTTTTCTAATTTTTAGTTATCCAATTCCTTAAAATAATAAAATTGTAACTTTTGGAAATTCCTCACTTCCTCTTTCACATTGTCATATCTTTAGTTGGGGGGAAGGGACATCATTTCATATTCATATATCATACACCATCACACATTTTCATTTCATCCTAACATGTCCTAATCAATTATGATTGCATTATGGTTCAAAAAGTTATATGATTTGCAAATAATGCCTAAATTATGAGCACACTATATGGCTGATTTTAAAGATGCATTCTTAAATATGTTCAATGAATCTTGCTACAACAAAAAGAAACAAGGTATTGAAACACAAGAACCAATACCAATTATAATTTGGTTGAAACAGAAGAACCAACCAAACATGTTGAAATTCAATGTATGATAAGGAATACTTTGCAAAAATAAATAAAATTGTCAAATGAAAAGTTTAAGGACATATGATATAAGCCAAGCTCATTCAAAAACATAGACGTTGCGAGCAAATCAAAGGAATTAATGCAATATTTGCATGAGGACATGCAATTACTCTAGTTGGGGGGTATGTTGGGACTTCAAAATGTCTTCAAAATAACATCCACTTTCACTTTTATCACCACCATTTCACTCACATGTCGCAACTCCATAACTATATAACCTTTCATTAGCCACCATTTTCATAAATATATGAGTTATGATCCTTATTTACCAAAGTTATTTATTTTATGTGTTTAAAGTGAATTTATGATTAAAAGCTAGGAAATTAACATGATTTCATGTATCTATATATGTGGCTTGAATTTCATGACATGTGTAGGTCATTTGGAAGTTTCCAAGGCACCCTTATGTGTTTTCCAATGCTCAAATTCGAATTCCCTTCAAAGGAGATTTGGATAAAGGTCAAAGAAGGATATGTGTCCTATTTGGATTGTAACTCTATGAGGTGTCTCATCATTTCTTATTTGGATTAGAACTCTATGAGATACTTAGGGGATATGTGTCTCATTATGAGCTATTTGGTTGTAACTATATGAGATTTTAGTGGATCTTCATTAAATAGGGTAGCTTCTTATGTTTTTGTATAAATAGGAGAGTCTTCTCCTTTGAAAGGCATGTGTAAAGTTGGAGAAATGCTCATGTTTTTAATAGAGAATTTGGAGCTTATACTTGGAGATTTGAAGATTTAGTTTTGCTTGCATATGGAGCTTCTTCACTTGCCATCCTCATACACCATTGGAATGACCATCTAATGATTGTGAGATTTAATTGCTTTTATAGATTAAAATTTATTTTCTTTCTTAGTATTAGTTTTACAATGACTATGTAATCTTTGCTTTTCTAAAAACATTTCAATAGGGAAGATTTATGTATTTTCTAATTGAATTAAGTTTGAGGCAAGGGCTCATAGTTATTTAGTTTCCTTTCATGTTTTGTTATTTACTTTCTTAGATCAAGCTATCAACTCATTGTATAATTGAATAAAGGATCATGTCAATTTACAAACAAACATCAACTTGAATAGATTTGTTGTGAAGGGCTCGGGCAGCAGGGAGGCTCTGCAACTTGATACAAGTTTGGCGCTAGGGTTTGACATTGGGTACCATGGTGGGAGGCGTAGGGGGAGTGCTACTCCCTCCTACAGTCAAGCAGTCACGGATAGAAGTAAGGACGTTGGAAAGCAACGTTTTAAGAAACTTCTAGAGAAGACAACAGAAGCAAGTAACACAAAAATATTGGGAAGAAACAAACCTGATGAATAGGAAGGGGATCAATAGGAAGCTAGTAAGGAGAAGGAGAAAGGGGGTAGTAGAAAAAAAAAACTTCCATAAGGACAACTAGGATATGCAAACTGTTAGGGCCTAAATCTACCCCAGGTTGAGAAAGATAGGTCTAGGGTAACATCAAACCACGCTTAACCTGGTAGCTGGCCCTACCAGGTCGGGAGAGGGCTCTCTCCTTATTAATCTCAGGAAAATATAATGAATGAGGCTTGAGATGACTGATGTAAAGACTAATTTTAGGATAGGTATATGCTCAGAGGAGTTTGATTGAATTTTATGTAGGTTTGCTAGATCAAAAGTGAAAGGCAGTTTTGGGTCTAGGGAATGAACTCAGTCTTGCAAAGATTTCTGTGGGGCAAGGTAGGCAAATGCTTTAGTAATTTGAAATAAGTGAAATGGAGAGTCTTAAGACTGGTGAGGAGTTGGAGAGGGCATGAAAGTATCAGGGATCCTCTTCAAACAGTAGAAAACATGAAAGACTAAACAAACCCTAAGGTAGAGCACTACAACATCAATGATTTCCACCTTTATACTTGATTCATTTAGTTAAGCTGAAAAAGGGAGAGATAATGGCACACATAACCATATGATAACTTGAATACTAAATCACCTTGCCACAAGAATCCCACAAAATGCTACAAACCCTAGTCTATTTCCTTGCAAAACTGCAGAGATGAATGTACAATGATGCTCAAAGCTTTCACAAGAGTCCAACCTTGACAAATGACTAAAAAAGTACTAGATATAGGCAAAAAAAAACCCATGCTAGCCTTTAGGGGTTGAATTCATGATTTAGGAGTTTTTTCAACAAGATCTAAACTAAGAACTGAAAAATAGGCAGGGGAACAACTTGCCTCTAAAACCTAGGAAACTGATTCATTCAGTTTCAAAACCACCTATACATGATGTATCTACCTCTATGAGTGAAATTTTACCATTTTTACATGAAATTCCATCAATTTACATCATGAGTTTGACCATGAGAGAGAAAAAGTCAAATTGAGAAAAAAAAACTAGGCGAAAAACAGAGTTTTTTGGCAAAAATGGCACTTTTCCATCATGTGCGTAGTGCTTTTTCCCAACTGATTTTGGAACCCTTACCCTGTACCAAATTTTCTCTAAGTGGGCTTGTTGGAAAGGTATATTTGTCTACTTTCTAGAACAAGTGGAATTTCTGAGTTTGGTGTCCATTTTCCCCTTCAAAAATCAGGTCTCCCAAAACAGTTTCCAGTGTGGCCAAAAAGGGGCAGAGAGGGCATTTTTGAGGTGTTTTTGACCCTTTTGGAGGCCCAAAACTTGACAAAACTTTCTAGTAATTTCTAGGTATTCATAATTTTTCAGCAGGAATCCAAAAATGTAGATTTTTCCTCCAGAGGAGTCCCTAGCAAAAGCGAGCACTGGGTGGCACTATGCACCAGGCAAAAAAGCCTGTTTTTTCCTTCAAAATTTCAAAATTGTCAAAAAGTGTGCCAAATTTCTTGAAATTTGGATCGAATGACCTGAATTAAGTACTATGTTGCCCAAGGAATCTTCAGCTAAAATTTTGAGTCTATCTTGGTCTTTCTTCCTCCTTAAAGTTTTCCTCAACTCGGCTTTTAAGCTCCTTATTCTCGCTTTGCAAATCTTGTTTCTTGCCAAATAATGAAAAGCCATGTGCCTCAACATCTTTTCCAAGCGCTTATTTGTCCTTTCTAGCCAAGATTCCTGGTCAGTGTCAATCTCTTGCTCAAGCGGTGTCAATTTGACTTTGCTCCTCTTTGCTGCTTGTCGGCTTTCCCTTATAGTTTGTAGCTCCATGATCGTCTGCTTATCCTCCAACTTCTTGTTCCTTTGCTCAAGATAATTGATGATCCACTTATGCCTTTCAAGTTTAAGAGATAAGGCATGAATGTCAGATTCTTGCTCTTTGATGATCTCTTTCAGTCTTGAGCTTTGGGGGCCCAAATCCACATCATCATCCTGAATCAAAATGAAATCTCTCTCCTGACATTCAGAAGGCCCTTCCTCTTATACCTGCTTTGCTGAAGAAGGAGGCAAATTCCCTTTCACCCCGGGTGAAGATAGCATTTTCCTATGATTTGATGAAGGAAACGAGACCTCTTCCACCCCAGGTGGAGAAAATACTCGTTTTGTAGCTGCAAATAGCCTCCTTGTCCCTTTCTTGATAAGTGATGAATACTGGCACGCTGGTGGTTTGAGTCTCATGTACCTATGGTTGATTTGAAGGCCCTCCTTCCTCTTGAAAAACTAATGGGGTCACTTGAGGGCTTTTGAAAACCTCATGTGCAATGAAATCATCCTAGGAAACATTCAACAAACTCAGCTGATGCAAAACCACAATCTTGATCAATGCAAAGTGATAAATGTTGTTGTATTGTTGATGAGGAGGTTTTGTTTTCACTAATGTGGTCATTTTCTCAATATTTAGGCATATGAAATAGGGGAGGTTCAACATCCTCACCCTAGTGAAATGCATCAATAATCTAATATGGTAGGTGTACAAGCGATAGAATCTCCCTTCAGAGCTGAAGTATTTGATAATGAGCTTCATGAGTGGAGTATAAGTGTCCTGTAGGTATTTGAAAGGAAAGACCCTACTGATCTGTTTTTGATAGCTAGCCTTGATATAAGGCTCATAACATTCTTTGTCCACAAGCTATCCTTTGTTCCACTGTTCACGTACATTTGGAATACCTATTGCTTTAGCTATAGTTTCAAGTGTCAAAGTGAAGGTAACACCTGCTAAATTGACCTGGCCATTGTGAAGATGGAGAACAAAAAGTCTAGCAAGCTCATGGTGGTATTTCACTCTTTCCACCATCTCACAAAACTGGTAGCAAGACTGATGTTTGAAACATGTTATTGCAAGAGGACAAGCTAATAGCTTTGTGAGTGTAGTGGTCTCCTCCTGACTATGTTTTCCTCCCTTATGTGGTCTTCTTGGTGCATGAATTTCTTGGGAGGAATCACTCATTGTTTCCTCGTCCCTTTCATAAGCTGAATCTGTTTCCATATTTGCCACCATTTGATGTTCAATGATGAGTATGAAGAGATTTTATATCAAGAATAGGTGTTTTCTATTTGATGAATGGGATTGATGAGTTGGACTAATGAATGAGGGGTTTGATGCTGGATGTAGGGTTTTAGGTAGTGATAGGGTTTGAGGATGCAAATTAGGGTTTTGGGGAATAGTGAAAATTTATTAGGGTTTTAGGGTTTTGGGGATAAGGGAATAGGATGAGTGTGAATGAGATAGGGAAGGGAAAATGAAATGAGGGAAATGTAGTGAAGGGGAAAGAAAATGATGCAAGGGAATAACATCAAGAATGAAAATTTTGCAAACCCTAGATAGTTTTTGTAGTGCAACTATGCAGCAGTCAGTGTTTGTATTTCCACCTATTTATACACCAACAATGAAGACTAAAACCCTTGTAATGGCAAAGTGGAATGTTTCACTTACTTGTGGAATGAAGTTTGCAAGGTTGTGAAGTTTGGCAAGATTGTTTGAGTGAAATTATTCTTTGGAGGACTGGTGCGCCGCGCCCAACAGGTGTGCCATTCCTGTGCAATTCCCTTTGTATTTTCTATGCTCTGTGTGCCGCGTTGATCAGGTGCACCACGCCTCTACCCAGGTGCACCACACCTAGAGAAACTGCTAGTTTTTGCTGCAACTTTTCTCTCCTTCGCCTCAAAAACACGATTTTACTTGTTCACTCTCTTTTTTGGCACAAATGAAGTTCTTCAACATGAAAACCACTTTATGTACCCTTTTGAATTTAATTTTTGCATTTAGAAAACCCACTTTCTAATGTTTGCTTTTTCACTTTGGTCTTTAAAACTTTGTTTTTCAGTTTGGCTCTGTTTTTGACTTTGATGGACTAATGCTTTGAATCTTTTGACTCTTTTGCAGGAGTTGGAGTGCAGGAGCTTGGCAAGGTGACCAAGGCTGCATTTCTGGACTTATTACATATAGGAAAATAAAATTACATGAAATTTTATAAATAAAACATACAAAAACTTTGTTTTTCCTCAAAACAAGGTTTTGAGGAAAAATCAATTACTGAGAATTTCATTATTGAAAATTTTGATGCTGAGACCTTATTAGACCTCCTCATGTGCCTACTGACCATTATTGGGCTTTTACAAGACTATGAGGACAAACCCTAGACCTAATGAGACCTAACACCCTAAAAAATGACTTTTGCAAGTGTAAAGACAGAAAATGATTGTAAATGACCTAAATTTATGAAAATAGGCCAGCAGGTAAAGGTCACGAGGGAAAATTAATAATATGCCACTACCATTAGATGATCCATGACCCTAATGGAATGCAGCTGATCAAGTGAGACACCTAAGAATGCATGCAACAAGAGAATTTTTATCACTGATGGAGGGATGAAGATACTGACACTAACATTGGCTCCAATGGGGATGGTAGCTCGTTGGAGGTGCCAAGAGCTACAAAACTCTAGAAAGCAGACAATGCCTCTTCCATTAGGCTATGGAGTCAATACCTTCTGCAAACATAAAACCAATATCTTGACTCAAAACTGGACTCAATTACATGACTAAAAACTGACTCTATCAATCCACACGAAGTAATAAAAATTGACATCAGACCTCCAGTTTTATAGCCTTCACTTCGGGCCCCAAACTGACTGAATGACGACAGGGCACACTTGCAATGAAGGAAATAAAATGGTATGTACAGTGACCAATTATGACAACAAAAAATATCTCAAAGATAATACTGTTTCAGTAGCCGACTATTGACCGGCCCACCTGGACAATCTTCTCCATTCATTTTTCAGCAGAAAATCATTTTGACCCCGATATGCAGCAAATTTGAATGGTCCCTTCCATAGATTCTCTAACTTTCCGTGCTTGTCTTTGTCCTCATTTCTAGCATCCCACTTGAGCATTGTGTCCTCAATCTAAAACTTATCTGACTTTGCCTTCTGGTCATAGATTTTCTTGATTCTCTCTTGCAGCCTGAAGGTATTCTAGAAAACCTCCTCTCTCGTCTGCTGTAAATGGATCATTTGGTTTATCCTTCGCTGAAAATGATCTTCTTCGCTGCCAGCTTCCTGCAGAAGTTTTACCATCAGGACAGTGAGAGATGTCGGGAACACTGTGTCAACACCATATACTAGTTCAAACAGAGACATGCCAATTGATTTCTTCTGACTTACTCTATCTGCCTAAAGTGCATTAACAAGCTTTTTGTGCCAGCTCTTTTTCTTTGTTTCCAACAACTTTTTGATGATGTTAACCAATGATTTATTTGAAGATTCTACCAATCCATTACCTTGTGGATAGTATGCAGTTGAATGCCCCAAGGTAATTTGATATTTATTACAAAAATCAATCATCCTTTTAGATTTAAAATCTACTGCATTATCTGTAATCAACTTGTTAGGACAACCAAAACGTGACAAAATATTATTTTCGAGAAACTGAATTATTACCGTATCAGTGGCCTGCCAAGTGGGGATGGCCTCAATCCATTTTGTAAAATAATCTGTCACTATTAAGATCCACTTATGCTGAGCTGAAGATGTAGGGTGGATCTCTCCAATAAAATCAAGGCCCCACTGCTGAAACGGAGCACTTACTTCAACCAGCTTGAGAGGTAGTGGCTGTAATTTTCTCCTTCCCTGAAAAATTTGACATTCGTGGCAACTTGTCATAGTTTTATAAACATTAGCAAAGAGGGTATGCCAATAGTACCCTGCTCTCAAAATTTTATTTGTCGTTGTCTTCCAAAACAGGTTGGCTCCACAATCGCCCTTGTGAAAATCATCCATGACCTGTTTTGCTTCTTCCTTAACCAAATAATTCAGCAACATACCTCCAGGATCTTTCCAATACAATGCATTATTCATAATACGAAATTTGGCAGCCTTTAATTTCAGAGTTCTACTTTTATTTTTAGCCATTCCTGGGGGCGGTGAAAGATTTTGGAGTACATATACAATATCTGAATACCAAGGGGAATGAATAAAAATTTATGATACCTGAACAAGTGAGTTGTCCTCATCTTCTTCGGACATGGAAACAATCAAATTTATGTCCAAGGCATGCAAATTAGACTCTGCCATCAGTTTTGCTAAACCTTGCTCCTTGATGAGCTTTGTTGGCTTTATTTCCAAGTCATGTTCTAATAAAGTTGCGATCCATTTGCCTCGTCTCCCTTCTGGATATGTCTATACTAAAACATATTTGACAGCTGCATTAGGAACATAGGTAAGAATATGAGAATGAAAAATATATACTCGGAAATATTTCACATCTTTCACCAAGGCAAGAGCTTGCTTCTCAATAATATTATACTTTAAGGCTACATCTCTTATTGTTATGCTGAAAAAGGAAATTGGCTTCTCAAGCTGGTCTCTTTTCTGCATTAAGACCACTGCCATAGTATGCTCTGAAGCAAATGAAAATAAAATAAAATCTTGGGAATAATCAGGGCTGATCAAAATTGGAGTTGAAGAAAGGGCCAACTTTACCAAATTGAAAGACTTGATAGCTTTTTCGGTCCACTTTACTACACTATCTTTCTTCAACATGTTTGTGATTTCCCTCAAATGTTCTGCTAGATTTGGCACAAAATGACGTCAGAAGTTCATCTTACCGTTGAATGCTTGGATCTCCTTTTTACTACGAGGAAAATTAATTTTCTGAATAGCTTCCACTCAAGCAGGATTGATGTGGATGCCCTCCTTGGATATGATGTGACGAGAAGCTTTCCTTCATCCATGGAAAACAGACTCTTTTTGGGATTAAGAGATATGCCATACTTTCTGCATCGCTAAAAAACATTCTTCAAATGGTAAATATGTTCCTCATCTGAATTAGAGAAAACTGTCAAATCATCAAGATAAACTACTAAAAATACATCTTTCTCACTTGCAAAGGCGATATCCATAGCGCGCTGAAAATTTGCGCCAACATTCTTTAAACCAAATGGCATCTTGGCATAATGGAAAGTCCCCCATGGAGTAGTGAATGTTGTTTTGTCTCTATCATCCTCATGGACCAAAATTTGATTGTATCCGGAATACCCATCAAGCAGTGACATACGAGATGCCTCAGCCACTCTTTGAAGTATGTGGTCCATCTTTGGCAACGGATAATTATCTTTCAAAGACACCTTATTTAGATTTCTAAAATCAATGCATAATCTAATCTCACTTGTCTTCTTTCGTATGAGCACCAAATTGGAAATCCATTCTGAAAATCTGATTGGAATGATTATACCAGCCTTGTATAATCGTTCACCTCTTTCTCTATGGATGGCAACAACTTAGTATTGATCCTTCTTAGCTTTTGGAGAAATGGCTTTTGGTTTGGCTTGATTGGAATGATGTGCTGAATTATACTTTTATTGTATTCCTTAAAATCTGAATAGTCCCATGCAAATACATCAGTAAATGAGGACAATAAACTAATGTGCTTTGCCTTTACCTGAGGAGGAAATGCTTTTGACAACTTCACCATCTTTGGATTTTCTGGTGTTCCAATATTCACGTCTTCAAATCCTTTTTCAGTCGGCATCAAACTTGGTTTTCGGGCTACGTCATCTTGGTCAAATAATTCCTCTAAAGGTATGAGGCCTTTAGGGATGACATTGTCTTTCAGTTGCAAAACTTCCATCTGATTTACTTCCAAGTCTGGTTCGCCATTATCTTGCTCGCCATCTATAGAAGTGTCTTGATATTTGCCTTCATTTCGTAGAAATTCTTCAATCTCTTTATCATCTTGAAACACTTGCCAATATCTTTGATTATTAGGGATAGCTGGGTGATGTTTCACATGAATTTCAAACTTATTGTTTGAGTTCATCAAAATCTTCAAGTTACTTGCTGTTGATTCAAGGGAATCTGCAATAAAATTCTGTGCACATGGAACACATGTCAAATTAAAATATGGAAACTGTCAACCTCAAAATGTCTAAAACCGCATTACGGTAAGCCCTCATTTGAGGATGTTTTGCTTGGTACTCTCCCTTTACTTGCTTGATTACTAATTCGAAGTCGCCATAAACTGAAATTCTTTTTTCATTAAGCTTTTTGAGGGTTTTCAAGCCTGCAGTTAGTGCATCATATTCTGCTTAATTATTAGAACAATCAAAAGCCAACTTGTATGAACAATTTCTTACATTACTCGGCACTTATTTGGTGAGAAAACAGGGTTGTGTATCCAAATACCAATTCTGGCACCTTTCCTACCTATTGCTCCATCAAATTCCATACTCCACAAGCCAGCTTCTTCTTCCAAATGCTGAAATTCTGCTTGTTTTTCTACCTTTGGCTGTTGTCCATCTTTTTCTTGCTGCTAGTGGAATGTTGACTGCTCAGCGGTACTTTCAAGCCTTTGCCTTTCTTGATGAAGTACAACTCTGAAATTTTCTGTAATCTCGGGTGTATCTTCAACTTCAACTAATTGACTATTTACATCATTGAAACCACTGTCAGAATAAAGAAAAAAAGACTCTAAATCTATATGTACACAATTAATTGGATGATTTATAGGTTTCTCCTTGCTCATGATCATGTACTTCATATTTTTCTCTCTATATAACTTCCTCATTTGACCAAACACAGGAATAGTAGCATAGGAGAAATCTAATTGCAATGACCCTTTGAGTTTTTCACCCCATGATCTTGATAGATTCATGCCAAATCTAGGGGGGAATGTCGGCCACAACTAAATCCATAAGAACATTTTTCACTAGGATCTGATCCAAACTTACAACCAAATCTTTAATGAGACCAATACATCTTACTCTACCAGAATTAAAGGAATAAAGGTCATGATACTTTTGAGTGATGTCCAAACCCAATTTTTCCATAATTGCCTTTGGCATGAGGTTATGAGACGCTCTTGAATCAAACATGGCATTGTGCAAAACATAATCATGCAATCTAAGGTTGATATAAAAAGGAGCTACATCACTATCCTCAGATTGACCTTCTAATGTTGGACCAAAGATGTTGGGTCCCTATAATACTAGTGATTACCCCATTACTATTGTAGTTATACCCCTTATTAATATTTTTGTGCCCCTATTGTCCTCATATTGTTATTACTGTGCCCCATAGAATCCCTCTATTATTATTTTTTGGGCTTTATATTATTATTGTTAGGTCGGCTGGGTTATATTGTGACTCATTAGACTCCTATATATAGAAAGGAGTTTTGTCATTTGAATCATCCAAGAATTGTTCATTTATGTAATGTAAAGGAGGGTTTCCCCCTCGAAGAGGCTGAATTTTTAAGGGCGTTGATCTATCTTTTCTATCTTTCTTGAAGCTGGTTTCATAACATTTGGTATCAGAGCTTTGGATTCTAGGGTTTCGCTGCTCCAAATAGGTCATCGTGGAATTTTCGCTATAAATTTTTTCTGCGATGTTTCAGAATTTGAAAAAAAAAACCCATTTGAGAAGACATCATCCTAAATCTTGGGCCTGAATTTTAGAGCTTTTTGCGCTATAGTTGTGGAGATATGATCTGAGGAAGTTGGTCTTTTTGCAGACTCCTAAATTACATTCCAAACAGGTGACCTGGGGAAAATCGTCATAACTTTTTCTCTGAGAATTGGATTGAAATTTCATAAGCAGGTACAAAAAGAGGATGCACTTTAGTTTATTCTATATATTTTTCAGAGCTAAAGGTTGAAATAGTGACTCGTGGCATGTCGTACAAGTTCGCTCTACTGAACTAGTCTATAATTAGGTCACTGTGGGAGATTTCGTATAACTCTTCCTTGGAGAATCCAATTTGGATCAGACTGGTGGCATTGGAAAGAGGACACATAGGGCTACCATAGTTCGCAATTTCAGAACTAGATGTTCTGAAATTACAGAGATACATTAGAGGCAATATCGAGCTCCTACAAAGTGAAAAAAAAGGTGTGTAGATTCTTTTAAATTTTTGCTTAAGATTGGTTTGAAAGTTTATTTTGAAGAAATTCAAAGGGCTAGTAGAGCATTATTATCGGTAACTGATGCCTCGAGGAAAGAAAAGGCAAACACCTAGTAAGGAACCTGAAAGCTCTAGCATGACTCATGAAGAAGAGGAAGAAATGCTACATGATATATCAAATTACAAGAACAAGTGCAGCAAATGTCACTCTCACAAAAGTTAACAGAAGCTAAGATAAATGGCGTGGAAGCTAAGATGAATGGCATGGAAGCTAAGATGGACAATTTGAAGCTAGATTTGAACACAAATTTGAAGACAGGCATGGCAGGTTTGAAGACAGATTTGACAAATTTTCTACAAGAAATACTTA
>APFE031056415.1:154640-188516 GCA_000404065.3 Pinus taeda | reverse complement strand
TTACCAATGCACCTTCAACGTTTCAAGGTTTGATGAATTCCATTTTCAAACCATTCCTTAGAAAATTTGTGTTAGTATTTTTTAATGATATACTAATCTACAGAAATTCTTGGAAGGATCATGTTGAACATGTTGACAAGGTGCTACAACTATTGGAGGAGAAACAATTATATGCAAAAAGGTCCAAATGTTTCTTTGGAGTCCAAGAGGTGGAATATCTGGGTCATATTGTATCTGATGAAGGAGTTAAGGTAGACCCTAGCAAAATTAAAGCCACTAAAGAATGGAAAATCCCCACATCCATAAAGCATCTGCGAGGATTTCTCGGGTTGAAAGGGTATTATCGAAAGTTTGTTAAGAATTATGGGAGAATAGCAGCACCTCTAACAACATTATCCAAGAAAGATGCATTTTCATGGACTCCGGAAGCAACAAACGCCTTTGAACATCTTAAAGAGGCAATGTGCCAAGCACCGGTCTTAGCTACACCGGACTTCACAAAAACCTTTATTGTGGAATGTGATGCTTCAGGAAATGGAATTGGTGCTGTTCTAATGCAAGATGAAAGACCCATTGGTTTTGAAAGTCATCCAATCAAGGGAAAGTTTTTACACAAAGCTATTTATGAGAAGGAAATGTTGGCAATCCTCCATGCACTTAAGAAATGGCGACCCTACCTAATGGGAGACACTTCAAGGTAAAAAAGGATCATGATAGCCTTAAATACTTTTTAGAACAAAGATTATCCTCTAAAGAGCAACAAAAGTGGGTCACAAAGATGTTGGGTTATGACTTTGAAATCATCTACAAACAAGGGAAGCAAAATGTGGTGGCAGATGCACTCTCAAGAAAGGATGAGGATGTGGAAGCATTGTTGTGCGCCATTTCTATTATCCAACCAGATTGGATAAATGAAGCAAGGGAGGAAGGGAAGAATGACGAAGAAGTGTGGGCACTTATTTGAAAGTTACAACAAGATTCCAGTACTTCTGATACATTTAGCTGGCAAAATGATTCGTTATGGTACAAAGATCGCTTATACCTCTGTAAGAATTCCCAGCTAAAACAAAGATTTCTTATTGGAATTTACACTCTCCCTTAGGAGGGCACTCAGGATTTTTAAAAAACTTACACGGTTTAAGAAGGAATTTTTTTGGGGATGGCCTTAAATCAGATATTCAAAAGTTTGTGGCGGATTGTTTGGTTTGCCAACAAAATAAAGTTGAAACAATTAAGACACCGGGGTCTATTACAACCTTTATCCATTCCAAGCCAACGTTGGGAGGAGGTTTCAATGGATTTTATCACAGGTTTACCCAAGGTCTAAGGGAAAGAAGTGTCATCATTGGTCGTAGTTGTGACTACCAAGTATGCACACTTTTATGCATTATCACATCCATTTAAATCCAGTACAGTTTCTATTGCATTTATGGAAACAATTCAAAAGCTACATGGAAACCCAAAGATTATTGTACGTGACAGAGATCCCATTTTCACTGGAAATTTTTGGACAGAATTATTTTCTTGTCTTGGTACTCAGTTAGCTCATAGCTCATCTTATCATCCTCAATCTGATGGGCAAACTGAGATAGTAAACAAATGTTTGGAAGGATATCTTCGTTGCTTTGTATCTGATAAACAGACACAATGGGTCAAATGGGTGCCTCTGGCTGAATGGTGGTATAACACTTCCTTCCATACAGCAACAAAAATGACCCCATTTATGGCACTTTATGGGTATCAACCACCATCCATCACATCATATTTAAGAGAAAATTCTAAGGTTCAGGCAGTGTAACATCACATCGAACATCAACAACAAGTCCTCCAACTCTTAAAGGATAACCTCGTGTTGGCACATAATAGAATGAAACAATAGGCAGATCAACATCGCAGTGAAAGAAGTTTTGATGCAGGTGATTGGGTATTCCTACAGCTACAACCATATAAGAAAATGTTGCTCAAGCAAGCTAAGAAGGATAATAAATTATCACCAAAGTATTATGGTCCATACAAGGTGTTGCAAAATATTGGTACTATGGCATACAAATTGGAGCTTCCTGCAACTTCTCGATTGCACCTAGCTTTCCATGATTCATGTTTAAAGAAGGTTATAGGCGACAAGCTGCCAGTTCAAACAATATTTCCAGAACTTGACGAGGAAGGAAAAATTATATTGGAACCGGAAGCAGTCATAGAAACAAGAACTCGATAGCTATGAAATCGTTCAATTTCAGAGTATCTTATCAAGTGGAAGAACTTATCCTCTGAAGATTCCACATGGGAGGATGGAAATTTTATGCAGAAGTATCTAGAACTACTCAAGCGTTGAGGACAACACTTTTTTGAAGGAGAGGGGCATGTTGGGTCCCTATAATACTAGTGATTACCCCATTACTATTGTAGTTATACCCCTTATTAATATTGTTGTGCCCCTATTGTCCCCATATTGTTATTACTGTGCCCCATAGAATCCCTCTATTATTATTTTTGTGGCATTATATTATCATTGTTAGGTTGGTTGGGTTATATTGTGACTCCTTAGACTCCTATATATAGAAAGGAGGTTTTGTCATTTGAATCATCCAAGAATTGTTCATTTATGTAATGTAAAGGAGGTTGGCCCTCGAAGAGGCTGAATCCTAAGGAGTTGATCTATCTTTTCTATCTTTCTTGAAGCTGGTTTCATAACAAAAGATAAGTTCAGGTTGGTCATCTTCCACATTTACCATATCAGACAGAGGATCTACATTCAAAATCTTAGCCACTTGACCTTTATAACTGTTGTTCTTCATTAATTCAGTCAAAGGTATTGACACTTTTAACTTAGAAATTTCATTTTCTAAGCTAAAGGCTGTAGTTTTCCCTACCTCTTTGACTGAAGCATCTTTCTTTTTAGTTTTCTCCTTTGTTGCACTTGGTTGATTTGACCTTTTGTTTGCTGATTGCACTTTACTAGAAGTAGGGTCTGCTGGCTCCTTTCCCTTTTTCTGCACATTTGGAGAGTCATTCTTTCGTGGTGTTGCTTCCTTCCTTTTTTGAACTGGATTAATAGGAACCTCCCTACCCCTAAGTGAGTACTGCCTTTGCTGCGCTATCAATGCATTCATGTATCGTCTTTGATATTCATCTGATTCCTCTTCTAGGATTGTTTCATTTGCCAATATAAAATCTTCATCCTTTTGGACATCTGGACTTTTTGAATAATCTTCATCTTCGGTGATGTAAATTGGCAAATCATTTGGTGTAAAAAAGTGTTTCTCTTCTCCAATTTGGGCCTCATCATCTTCTGATTCAGTGCCATGAACATAGTTCTGCTGTAATGGTGTTTTGACTTGCTGTTGTGCTGATGGATCTTGAGCTCTTTGCTCCCGTTGCTTGATTCTAAATTGCGGTTGTTGCTGACCACAAAAATTTGGATTTCTAACCTGTGTCTCAGGCTTATCTGCAATGGTGAATCTATCAAACATCTTCTCAATCTTATGGAGAAAATGATCTGAAGTAGAAGCTTCTTCTTTAATAATCACTCTCTTCTCGGTCTTTGTTCTAGCTCTCTTAGCTAACAGATTTGCTTCAACACTTACTGCAATTTTCTGCATGTCCTCCAATGTAGCCGAGTCTCTTTCTCTCAACTGATATGCCATACCGGGATCAAAACCATTGGGAAATTTGATCAAAGCCAACCCCATAGGTGGCTTGATATCAGCTGGAATGACATTATAAACAACATTGAATCTAACACAGTAATCTTGGACACTTTCATTGACATTTCTCTTTATGTTCTCATACTTGGAAAGGATTTGAAGTGGATTTTTCTTTACCTCCCAGCGATCTAGAAATTGTATATGAAGTGTTTCCAATGAATTGATTGTTCCAGCCAGCAATGCTCTAAATCACTTGCGGACTTCACCTCCAAAAGTTTGCAAAAATAATCTCATTGTTACATTCTTTGCATCAATCTCGTGGAGATCAAAGAAATCACTCATCCGATCAACATGTTGTTGTGATATGACACCTTGAGAAGCATCAAACAATGGGATCTTGCTTTGATAATCAACGGACATGTTATCCAAGTTCTTTGGCAAAACAAGGTGCATATCTAGCAGCCATTGCTCGAGGTGGATTTACAATTGGCCTTGGAGATGTAGGAGGATTTGGAATGACTGGTGTATGAGGTGTCAAAGGGGGTGAAGAGATTTTTGATGTTTGAGGTGTAGAAGGAGTGGATGGAGGTGAAAGCACTATAGATTTTGGATCAGAGATGGCGGGTTGCACGGGAATAGTGGGAATAAATGGAGTTTCAGTAGGAATTTCTGAATTAGATACAACAACAGATGAACCAAGAATAGCAAATGCAGATTCTAAGAACTCGGGAATATTGATAGCCACAACTGAAGTTTGAAGATTTAGAATATAAGCGTCAATTGGTGGATTTGCTCTTTCAGTTTCAAGATCCTTGACAAACTCGAGATTTAGAGTGGTAGCACCAACTGCACTTTCAGACTTAGTCTCAAACAAAGATAGCTCAAAAATTTCATCAAATGGAAGATCTTCAAGATATTCAAAAACAACCGGGCATGAACGAGATCTAAAAACAGGGATCACAAAACTTTCTTGGCGAAGAATTCTTGGAATGAGATTTTGGTTTTCATACATGGGAGGGGGATCAGAATCAAGGTTTGCTCTGTTCTATCGTCTGGAAGCTAGTGTGTTGAATTATTCCCACAAATCAAATTGACATTACAATCTTATCAGTTTACTAAATTCTAAACTCATCATCCAAAAGTCTAGAATTATTTGATGTACTGGGGCAATTTACAAGTTAGATGTTCAGCTTATAAGACTAGACCGAAGATTGACTGAAGTAGCTTTTATCTACTTATGCACTCGCAAATCAATGTGTAGTTCAAAGGCTTCCTGGCATAACTTCAGGCTCCGTCTATAGTTTATAAAGCAAATAACAATAACAAACAAATAAGCTTTTCTTCCCCAGTATGGTCGCCACTATGTTAGGGCCTAAATCTACCTCAGGCTGAGAAAGGTAGGTCTAGGGTAACATCAAACCACACTTAACTTGGTAGCTAGCCCTACCAGGTCGCGAGAGGGCTCTCTACTTGTCAATCTTAGGAAAATATAGCGAATGAGGCTTCACAAGAGTCCAACCTTGACAAATGACTGAAAAAGTACTAGATATAGGCAAAAAATAATCCATGTTAGCCTTTAGGGGTCGAATTCATGAGTTTAGGAGCTGTTTCAACAAGATCTAAACTAAGAACTGAAAAATAGGCAGTGGAACAACTTGCCTCTAAAACCTAGGAAACTAATTCATTCAGTTTCAAAACCACCTATACATGATGTATCTACCTCTATGAGTGAATTTTTACCATTTTTACATCAAAGTCCATCAATTTACATCAATTTAAATCATGAGTTTTACCATGAGAGAGAAAAAGTCAAACTGAGAAAAAAACTAGTTGAAAAACAAAGTTTTTTGGCAAAAATGGCACTTTTCCATCCTGTGTGTAGCGCCACTTTTCCTGTGCATAGTGCTATTTCCTAGCTGATTTTGGAAGCCTTACCATGTACCAAATTTGCTCCAAGTGGGCTTGCTGGAAATTTCTATCTGTCTACTTTCCAGAACAAGTGGAATTTATGAGTTTGGTGTCCATTTGCCCCTTCAAAAATCAGTTCTCCCAACACTGCTTCCTGTGTGGCCAAAAAGGGGCAGAGAGGGCATTTTTGAGGTGTTTTTGACCCTTTTGGAGGCCCAAAACTTGACAAAACTTTCTAGTAATTTTTGGGCATTCATAATTTTTCACAAGGAATCCAAAAATTTAGAGTTTTCCTCTAGAGGAGGTCCCTAGCAAAAGCAAGCATCGGGTGGCGCTACGCACCAGGCAGAAAAACCTGTTTTTTCCTTAAAAATTTCAAAATTGTCAAAAAGTATGCCAAATTTCTTGAAATTTGAACTGAGTGACCTGCATTAAGCACTATGTTCGGCCAAGGAAGCTTCAGCCAAAATTTTGAGTCTATATTGATCTTTATTCCTCCTCAAATTTTTCCTCAACTTGGCTTTTAAGCTCCTTATTCTCGCTTTGCAAATCTTGATTCTTGCCGAATAATGAAAAGCCATGTGACTCAACATCTTTTTCTCCTTATTTGATTTCTCAAGCAGCTTTTCCAAGTGCATATTTTTCCTTTCTAGCCAAGATTCCCTGTCAGCATCAATCTCTTGTTCAAGCGGTGCCAATTTGACTTTCCTCCTCTTTGCTACTTGTCGGTTTTCCCTTATAGTTTGCAGCTCCATGATTGTCTACTTATCCTCCAACTGATTGTTCCTTTGCTGAAGGTAATTGATGATCCACTTATCCCTTTCAAGTTTAAGAGCTAAGGAATGAATGTCAGATTCTTGCTCTTTGATGATCTCTTTCAGTCTTGAGCTTTGGGGGCCCAAATCCACATCATCATCCTGAATCAAAATGAAATCTCTCTCCTGACCTTCAGAAAGTCCGTCCTCTTGTACCTTCTTTGCTGAAGAAGAAAGAAAATTTCCTTTCACCCTGGGTGAAGATAACATTTGCTTATGATCTGATGAAGGAAACGAGAGCCCTTCCACCCCAGGTGGAGATAGTACTCATTTTGCAGCTGCAAATAGCCTCCTTGTCCCCTTTTGATAAGTGATGAATACTGGCACACTAATGGTTTGAGTCTCATGTACCTTTGGTTGATTTGAAGGCCCTCCTTCCTCTTGAAAAACTGATGGGGTCACTTGAGGGCTTTTGAAAACCTCATGTGCAATGAAATCATCCCATGAAACATTCAACAAACAAAGTTGATGAAAAACCACGATCTTGATCAATGCAAAGTGATAAATGTTGTTGTATTGTTGATGAGGAGGTTTTCTTTTCACTAATGTGGTCATTTTCTCAATATTTCGGCATATGAAATAGGGGAGGTTCATCATCCTCACCCTAGTGAAATGCATCAATAGTCTAATATGGTAGGTGTACAAGCGAGAGAATCTCCCTTCAGAGCTGATGTATTTGATAATGAGCTTCATGAGTGGAGCATAAGTGTCCTGTAAGTATCTGAAAGGAAAGACCCTATTGATCTGCTTATGATAGCTAGCCTTGATATAAGGCTCATAATGTTCTTTGTCCACAAGCTATCCTTTGTTCCATTGTTCACCTACATTCATAATACCTATTGCTTTAGCTATAGTTTTAGGTGTCAAAGTGAAGGTAACACCTGCTAAATTGACTTGGCCATTGTGAAGATGGAGAACAAAAAGTCTAGCAAGCTCATGGTGGTATTTCACTCTTTCCACCATCTCACAAAATTGGTAGCAAGACTGATGTTTGAAACATGCTACTACAAGAGGACAAGCCAATAGCTCTGTGAGTGTAGTGGGCTCCTCTCGAATGTGTTTTCCTCCCTTATGTGGTCTTCTTGGTGCATGAATTTCTTGGGAGGAATCACTCACTGTTTCCTCATCCCTTTCATAAGCTGAATCTGTTTCCATATTTGCCACTGTTTGATGTTAAATGATGAATATGAAGAGATTTTATATCAAGAATAGGTGTTTGTTGTTTGATGAATGGGATTGATGAGTGGGATTGATGAATGAGGGGTTTGATGTTGGATGTAGGGTTTTAGGTAGTGATAGGGTTTGAGGATGCAAATTAGGGTTTTGGGGAATAATGGAAATTTATTAGGGTTTTGGGGATAGGGGAATAGGATGAGCGTGAATGAGAGAGGGAAGGGAAAATGAAATGAGGGAAATGTAGTGAAGGGGAAAGAAAATGATGTAGGGGAATAACATCAAGAATGACAATTTTGCAAACCCTAGATAGTTTTTGTAGTGCAACTATGCAACATTTAGGGTTTGTCTTTCCACCTATTTACACACCATCAATCAAGACTAAAACCCTTGCAATGGCAAAGTGGAATGTTTCACTTACTTGTGGAATGAAGTTTGCAAGGTTGTGAAGTTTGGCAAGATCGTTTGAGTGAAATTATGCTTTGGAGGATTGGTGCGCCACACCAACTAACAAGTTCACCTCGCCCAACAGGTGTGCCATGCCTATGCAATTCCCTTTATATTTTCTGCCCTCTGTACACTGCGCCGATCAAGTGCACCACACCTCTACCCAGGTGCGTCGTGCGCAAAGAAACTGCTAGGTTTTGCTGCAACTTTTCTCTCCTTCGCCTCAAAAATGCGATTTCACTTGTTCACTCTCTCTTTTGGCACAAATGAAGTTCTTCAACATGAAAAACACTTTATATACCCTTTTGAATTTAGTTTTTTTCATTTAGAAAACCCACTTCCTAGTGTTTTCTTTTTCACTTTGGTCTTTAAAACTCTGTTTTGCAGTTTGGCTCTCTTTTTGACTTTGATGGACTAATGCTTTGAATCTTTGACTCTTTTGCAGGAGTTGGAGTGCAGGAGCTTGGCAAGGTGACCAGGGCTACATTTTCAGACTTATTACATATAGGAAAATAAAATTACATGAAATTTTATAAATAAAACGTACAAAAACTTTGTTTTTCCTCAAAACAGGGTTTTGAGGAAAAATCAATTATTGAGAATGTCATTATTGAAATTTTTGATGCTGAGACCTTATTAGACCTCCTCATGTGCCTGCTGACCATTATTGGGCTTTTACAAGACTATGAGGACAAACCCTAGACCTAATGAGACCTAAAACCCTAAAAAATGACTTTTGCAAGTGTAAAGACAAAAAATGACTGTAAATGACCTGAATTTATGAAAATAGGCCAGCAGGTAAAGATTATGAGGGAAAATTAATAATATGCCACTACCATCAGATAATCCATGACCCTGATGGAATGTAGTTGATCAGGTGAGACACCTAAGAATGCACGCAATAAGAGAATTTTGATCACTGAAGGAGGGATGAAGATATTGACACTAACACAAACCAATGTCGAACATCATTCCCTGGGTTATCTTAAGTGACCCAGCGCTACAAGCGCACAAGGATCATATGGCCGAATATGCAGTTATATGCAAATTCATGGTATTATGGCTAACAGAGAGGGCGCTGCACATATGGATAAGGAGCCACTAGAAACCAAAGGGAGAAATAAACCTTCATCTAGGATCTAAGGGCTTCTTCACAGTAGTGTTCACAAGCCTATAGGATAAAGATAAAGTGTTTGAAGGAGGACCATACTTCTACATGGCTGTAGGCCTCTACATGCAACCATGGATGATGAACTTCATCCCAGAACGTGAAACATTCACATTGGTACTGGTATGGATTAGACTATACTCCCTTCCTCTGGATTATTAGCTACCGGAATCTCTAAAAACAAGAGGCAAAAAATTGGGGCATTTCCTAAAGATCTCTGATGCGACTTTGAAAGGAAAATACACCTCCTTTACCCGTATATGTGTGGAAACGGACTTATCTGGGGCATTTCTGGATGCGATAATTTTAGAAGTATATGATGAAGAATGGGTGCAAGCAGTGGATTATGAGCACATCCCATTTAGGTGCTGAAAATGCCATGAGCATGGGCATCTATACAGAGACTGCCCAACAAACAATATGGAGAGAAATGTGAAAACAACGACGGATAAAAATCCTGAGGGTTTCACTAAGGTTGGGGGCAAATGGAAAGGTGGGAAGCGGCCACAAAAAAATATCAATGAGGAAAGACAGCCGTGCCACAATAGCTTTAAGATCCTATAAGAAGAAGATGGAAATAAAGAAACAAACCAGGAAACAAATAACATTATCAATGAGAAGGAAAGGGATGCTAGCATGGAAGATGTCATAGAAAATAGCCAAAAAAAGGAGGATCTGCCAAGCATTATGGAGATAAGTAGGGACCATGAGATGACTCCAAGTGAGGCAGGAACGGAGAACCATGAACTGCAGGAGATTCTAGAAAGGGAAAATCTAGGTCTAGAGAAATTTTTGGAACAAGGGACAACCAAAGGAGTTGACTCCCTGCCAAAAGAGGAATATGATAGGGTTCAACAGCGTTTCCTATGGAAATCACAACCGAAGGGTTATGGAGTAAAAAGAAATCATGAAAGCCAAGATCATAGAGGGGTCAAAATTATGGAGGACATATAGGCCCAATCTCCAAAGAACCCAGGCAGGAAAAGAGAAAGAGAAAGGCAGAAGGAGTTGTTGAGCAAATGTGGGAAAATCTTGATCAACTCAAGTAAGATGAAAGATCTCACTAGTTATTGCTTTACAAACCTTTCTTAATGAAGCTCACAACCTGGAATATTAGAAGCATAGGAAATAGAAGGAAACAAAGAAATCTCAGTAATAGAATAAAAGAAGAGAAACTAGATATGGTTTTCATTCAGGAGACAAAATGTTCGATGGATAAGATTAGAGAAATTCATAATAAATGGCTAATCAAGTATGAGTATCTAGAGGTTAAAGAAAATAACTCAGCGGAGGGGATTCTTATGCTCTGGGATCCCCTGAAATTTGGAATCATGGATGCTGAAGCATCCAGGAACTATCTTTCTTTGGTATGTCAACCTTTAGGTGATTAGAAGATATACATGATCACAAATGTCTATGGACCTCAAAAGCTAGAAGATAAACTCAGGCTTCTCACCTCCTTTGAGGAACTAAGAGCAAGACACCCTAGTATGCCATGGATCTTTGAAGGAGATTTCAATATGATAAGATCTCTTACAGAGAAAAAGGGTGGGATCAGACAGCTAGGTAGAGACTCCATGGCCTTCCAAAACTTCATAAGGAACATGGGGTTAGTGGACACTGAAACAATCAATGGGACCTTCAGCTGGAACAACAAGAGGGGAGGGGCTTCACAATTCACCTCTAAACATGATATATTTATTATTTTAGAGGACCTATTTCTTTCATGCCCTACCATGTCAGCTTCTATTCTTCCCTTTGGAGGTTCGGACCATTGGCCTGTACAATTGGAAGCCACTTTTATGGGTACACCAAGCAACATACCCTTCAAATTTGAAAATGGTTGGCTCTCTCACCCTGAATTCACCAACAATATTGATAAATGGTGGAGAGAGGATCTAAACATTCAAGGCACTAGAATGTTCATGCTCCAATAGAGGCTCAAACATATCAAATCCAGGCTTAAAGATTGGAACAAAAATGAATTTGGCAATATATTCAAAGCCAAAAGAGAAACTAAGCAGAAACTCCAGGAGATCAATCAGATCAACATCACAGATGGCTTTACCGAGGAGTGGAAAAAGATAGCCGACTCTCTGCAGGAAGAATGGGAAGATCGGTGTAGGAAAGAGGAAATTTTCTGGAGACAGAAATCGAGGGTGTAGTGGATTAGAGAGGGAGAAAGAAATACAAAGTTCTTTCATAAATCCACCATGGATCACAGGGCACACAACAGAATCACAAAGCTCAAAGATTCTCAAGGGATAGAACTCGTCAATGACTTCACTCAATACTCCCTCAGCTGGTTACCAGAGAGGACAACCACAATCTTAATAGGCCAGTGTCGAAGAGGAGGTCAATGAAGTGATTAATGAAATGCAAAATGGTAAAGCTCTAGGCCTGGATGAGTTCAATGTAGACTTCTTCAAAGCCCGCTAGAAAACAATCAAACAGGATATCCTTGAGGTGGTGGAAGACTCAAGAAGATCCAAAAAGGTTATAAAGGCTCTTAATGCTTCCTTCATAGCTTTGATCCCAAAACAGGAAAAAGCCATGACTCCAGATGGCTTTAGACCCATAGCTTTATGTAATGTGGTGTACAAAATTATTTCCAAGGTGATTGCCAATAGACTCAAGCCCCTCTTACCAGCTCTCATCTCAGAGGAGAAAACGGGCTATGTGGAAGGAAGACAAATCCTCAATAACATCATCCAAGCTCATGAGGTGGTACATTCTCTCAAAAGCAATAAACAAGCTGGTATGATAATTCAACTGGACCTAGTGAATGCTTACGACAAGTTAAGTTGGTCTTATATGAGGGCAGTTATAAGAGCATATGGCTTCGACCAAAGTTGGATAAGATGGGTTATGGCACTAGTTACCATGACCAGTTTTTCCATCCTGCTCAATGGTGCTCCTTCAAGAGCCTTCACAACCTCCAAAGGTCTCAGACAAGGGGATCTTATCTCACCCTTCCTCTTTGTCCTCATGATATAAGGGCTAGGCAGAGTGATTAAAATGGTAAATTCTAAAGGAAGAATCCAGGGTATCAAACTCACCTTGGATGGAGAGGAAAATACTCATCAAAAATTTGTGTATGACACAATGTTGAAGGGCATACCCACAGTCAGGGAAGCCAGAGCGGTCAAACAAATCTTAGATGACTTTTCTATGGCAGCTGGCACAGAGGTAAGCCTCAACAAATCAAAAGTTTTTTTTATTTAACACTGACATTGCTATTCAAAGAAACATCATCAGGATTCTTGGGTTTCAAAGGGACCAGTTAACTTCCAAGTATTTGGGCATACCTCTCACAGATAATCCTTTAAGCAAGGGAGTACGGGAGCCAATAATTAACAAACTTCAGGACAAGATCAGAAAATGGACATGCAGGTCTTTAAATTTGGCTGGGTGCCTTGTGCTCACACAGGCTGCCTTGTAGGCAATTCCCATTTTCATGTTCTCAGCTCTTCCTGCTACTAAAGGGGTTGAACAACAGATCAAGAGCATACAAAGGGATTTCCTATGGGGTAGAGAAGAGAAAAAGAAATGGGCTCTAGTGGCCTAGGACAAGATCTGCAAACCCAAGAAACATGGTGGTTTGGGGCTTCATGACCCTGATACCCTGAGTAGAGCTTCGGGAGCTGAACTCTGGTGGAGGTGGATCAAGGAATCAACAACCCCCTGGGGCAAGCTTTGGAAACAAAAATATTCCAAGAGTTGGCAGGAGAAGGATCACATTCGAATGTTAGGGCATATTAAGGGCTCCCACATTTGGAACCTTTCTTGGGAAAATAAAGGTATTGTTTAGCAGCATAGTTTTTGGGAGATCCGAGATGGGAACCTAACTCGGTTTTGGGAAGATAACCGGGAACAAGAACCCAACGTGTATAAGGATGAATTAGCAGCTCTCAAGCATGATACCGATAACAAAGGTCTACTCATGGTAAATGAGTTCTGGGACTAGGTAAGGAACAATGGAAAATGGAGAATTTGGAAGGATCTAGGCCACAATGAAGAGAGCCCTCTGAAGGCCCAAGCAGACTCTCTTACTCAGGTGCTAGAATATAGGAGGATTTCAGTATCCTCCTTGCCTGACCAACTAAGACGGGGAAGGAACGCTGAAGGAAACTTCAACCTCAAAGAAGCTAAACAAGTAACAACAGGGTTTAACTACCAAAACCCCAATCAAGTATGAAAGACTCTTTGGCAGGGCCCCCACTGGATGAAAAAAAAGTTATTCATTTGGCTAGTTCATCAAAGGAAAATTTTAACTTGGGAGAATCTCTGGAAAAAAGGCTTCACTGGCCCATCCAAATGTTACCTATGTGGCTTACAAGAGGAAATGATGGATCACCTTCTCAACCTCTTCCCTTTCACCTCTACTGTGTGGGATTGGGTGGCTTCAATATTTAGGCACACTGATAGGGATAGACTCAGCATCTCCAACACTTTGAAGAATTGGAGGAAAAACTTCTTAGGGTATGAAATCCTCAATAAAGCCTGGACTCTAGTTCCAAGCTTTGTTATCTGGGATGTTTGGAAAGAACGTAATAGTAGGATCTTGAAGAACAAAACAAGCAAGCGCCAACACATAATTGATCAAATTTTAAAGCAGCTCAAAGACATAGTCATAAGCTTGTTGTGGAAACTTCCCAAGGACCCTCCTTTGCCCCAAGATGCGCGTATACTACAACATTTGGGTCTCCAGTCTATAGGCCCACAGGGCATAATTAAGGGTGTGAGAAAAATAAATGTAGATATAAATATTTGGAAGCCTCCTCCACATGGTTTCCTAAAAGTCAATATAGATGGAGCGTCTAAGGGCAACCCAGGGTTAGTTGGTTTCAAGGGTGTTATAAGAGATGAACAAGGACGAATAAAGGAGATCTTTCATGGCCACTTGAGGAAGGCTACTAATAACATGGCAAAACTCATGGCCTTAGAGAAATGCGTGGAAATATTGGTGGACTCAAATTCACACAATGTCATCATTGAAGCAGATTCAGAATTGATTATTAGAGCATCCAAGAGAATTTGCAATGGGACGACGCCGGATAAAGCGTCGAAACATTGGAGGCTATCGCAGGTCTTTCTCTGTATTTATACCCACCTGCAAACCTTAAAAACTATACACTTTGTCCATGTGAAAAGAAAAGCTAATATGTTAGCTGATCGTCTGGTGAATGAAGGAGTGATCAATAAGGAAAGGGACACTCGGCACGTTTGGGATCTGATACCCCTAGGTAGACTGTTAGAGGATTGCCTCTCTCAGGCTGCCAAAGATAGGGATTGTTGGATCGATAGGCTGGATTGATGTGGCTCAGGAGACAAGTGAGAGTGCATGGATGCTTAAATTGTTTACTTGTTGAGTAGCAATAGTCCACAAATTGTATTGGCATCGGTATTCTAATAAATTTGAGTGGATGGTTGAGATCAGCGAAGGAAAACCAAGGATGTAGTGGCATGGAGATTGATTTTGGACCGATAGATCTCGGTTGAGTCTGATCTATGGTGTTTGGGCGAGGGAGTTAGCCGACAGTTATCGAGAAGAAGTGGGTTGGAAAAACTCACAAGTGGATTTCGGGCGGAGAAAAGGCCATAAGCGGTAATTCCATATTGGCTCCAATTCCATTCAAAGAGTGACATGTAACAACGAGATGAGAGAGGGAAACCACTTTTCAGGTGAATTTGGAGTGCGCAAGTTAACCAAATGAAATAGGTGTGAGCTGTTAGATCTAGTGGAGCGAGATCGACGTTTGATAAACGAGGAGTTTGTTTCGAAGTTGGGAAGTGTTGTGATCGTTGAATCTTGAATAGATCAACGGTGTAGAAATGTTGATGATTCTTTAGAAGGGTGGATTTCAAACTTTTATAAATTTTGGTTTGAGCTACTGTCGGGTCTGAAGTAGTAGAATTAGGTTGGGAAACCCACATGTGGATTTTGGGCAGAGGAAAAGCTGTAAATGGTATTTCCCAGTCAGCTTCGATTCCACTCACTCAGTGACACATATCAGCGAGGTGAGAGAGGGAAACTGCTTTTCGAGCGGATTTGAAGTGCTTAAGTTAACCGGCCAAAATACGTGTGAGCCGTTAGATCTGGTGGAGTGAGATCGATGATTGACAAATGAGGAGCATGTTTCAAAGTTGATAAGTGTTGTGACAGTTGGATCTTGGATAGATCAACGACGCAGAAGTGCCGTCGTTTCTTTAGAGGGGTGGATTTCAATTTTTTAAAATGTGGAAGTTCACTGAAACTCTACGACGTTTGGAGGGGTTTGTTAGCT
This sequence comes from Pinus taeda, assembly GCA_000404065.3. NCBI lineage: Eukaryota > Viridiplantae > Streptophyta > Pinopsida > Pinales > Pinaceae > Pinus > Pinus taeda. Next base: position 173,074 of record APFE031056415.1, on the reverse strand, counting down.
TAGTGGAAGCTCTAAATTTGTTAGTGGATGATAGAGAGCCCTTGGGAGTTTTACACTCCTACTTTTTTACAAGTTTTTGGAACTCCATGAGAATTGGTTTGATCCTGGCTTTGATTTTCCCGTTGAAGGCATTCCCACAATAGGCTGGTTCTTGTTTGGTTCTTTGCACTTGCAAAGATGTGTAACATATGTAATGTAATTGTACGGTTAATAGAAGGCTCCATTCTTACTTGACCAAAAAACAAGAATAAAGGATCAGGCCAAGAAGGTGATTTCAAATTGGGTGATTGAATGTTCAACCTACGCAATCATTGACCTTTACTTTTTCATGCTTTTATATTTGATTTTAAGATCATCATTTAATTGCATTAACTGTTATTCCTAAAGATCATTCTAAGAAATTGATTTAATCATATTTCAAGATTGAATGGTTGAATGGTTGAATATTTGATACATGCAACTACTGAGTTATTTTATGCACACTTTACTTTCTTTTCTAGGACATTAGAAGTTAAAGTATAAATAGTTGCTTACACATCATCTCAAGAAGATAACACTTCATAATTGAAATATGGAGTAACTAAGCATACATTAGCTGTTTTTTATTTCATAGGTTAGTTGAATTTCATTTTCATTATTTGATTTCATAGATTAGATGAATTGGTTTCCATTATTTTGTAGTTAGATTGATATAAACTGAAAGATAGTTTCTAGCACATACAATGCACGCATGCTTCACAAGTTTATGAAACCCCGGGGTTGACAAATTAAATGACAGGCAATCACTTTGCCCCAACACTCATCTTGGTTCATCTCTGCTTATTCCTACTTATCTCTTGATTGTTCCTACTCATATGTTGAACACTCTCGAATCTAAAAGAATAAGAATTTGACATCGGAGGGGAGCCTAAGCTACCACCCTCTATCACATCGGAGAACACATCTCAATTTGAAACAATATTAGGGAGCACATCTCAACCTGAAACTACATTGGGGAGCACATCTCAACCCGGAAACCAATGGCAATGAGGAAGTTCCTATTGGAAACTCTCACCTCATGTCCAATAATAGGTGAGATACTACTTACAAAGTAAGGATCACAACCATCCCATGATGTAATCAATGGGCAAGAAACCATTTGCTATATAAGGTAAGGATCACGATCATCCTATTGCTCAATGATCTTCCCAATAATGACCCTCAAATGTCATGTGGTAGAACACTTGCATCATAATATGAGCTTGGGTGATATTCCTAACTTACCAAAGGTAAGGATCACAGATCTCCAAGCCTCCTCAACCCTTTGGATAGACTGGAAGGGACAATCCCAATAAGCCTGACTTATGGGTATGATGTCAATTAGGGTATACTTTGCTAGACCAAGATAGAAGGACATATCAGACTTTCCAAAACAGAAAAAGATCACACACACCCTATGGGTGACAAACATGGGAGCAACATCTATGAAACTATTGTTTAGAGATCCCTCAACCCAAGAAGCCCTCCATCTCAATTTCTCACCCTGGGAGCTCAAACAGGGAGGAAGAGTTGGCTCAGTGTTCTCGATTATTCCTGCTCTCTGTAGATCAGAAACATATCATTGTGATCATATCTAGTATCACCTTGAACAAGTCACTAAAGAGTTCAATCATCATGTTTCAATAACAACAAACTCTTGTTCATACAGGACATCAAATCAAATATTATATTAGAACAAATATATATCACGAAAAGGATAGTCCTCCCTCTTATGGAGGTGGCAACCACAAGCCTACACTTATCTCATACAACAACATCGGTTGAAGATACCTTGGTCCCAACTATATACAAAATTCTCTTCCAATTGGATCCCACTCATTATTGTCACAATGTATCATTGTCATATCCAGAACCTACTCAAACAAATCTACAAAGAGCTTCTTCAACTTGCCTCATAGCTAGCTATTCTAGCAACATAATTTTCAACCTCTACCATGCTTAAAGCTACAAACTTCTCATCTAAAAATATCATGGCAGATCTCATACTAAGGCAACACCCAAATTTTCTCATCTCATTAATAACGATCCCAAACAACATCAACACATCCATGCAGTCACATATCTCAAACCAAAAAGTTGATCATCCCATGAAAATATCTTGAAGGGTGCTTGACGACAACTTAATGTATATCAAGTGTCTCAATCATGAATTTATTCAGTTTATATGCAAAACACACACATATATATATGGATGGGTGTTCATAGAGAACATCAATGATTCAATCAATTGTTGGTTTCCAAGTCAGGTTCAAATATATCTGTTCATGGCTTCTTAAAATTCAATCAAAGTGTCCAAGGACTCATTTCCACTTTCTTTAATACGTCATAATATATATTTACTTTTCTAAACTTAAGAAAGTAATTCATCATGCCATGATTCTTCATTTCGAATTTAGAGACCATCTCCCTATTACTTTGATCATCAAAGGCTCATTACCTATCAAGAATAGACAATCGGTATATAAAACCAAAATCAAAGTCATACCTTGGAACACTTTTGAAGTAGAGGTTTGGATCGACACATGTTCTTGGTTGCACGAGGTAACTGTCAATGCGGACATACCAGGCTCAGGGATATTGCTTCATACAACGATTTATGGAAACATAACACTCGACCAAACCAACATTCTCAGTTTTACATAAATCAATATTGTGCAATCAAATCAACTAAGTCAACTTATCAAGCCTTAAAATCCATATTGAAACAAATATAAAAGTTTATGTTAATATCACCATGACACACTCTTCGTACCAAGTGTCAGATAGAGCTCACATCCAAATACTATTCCATGTCAACAACTTGTTATTACACAATATCAAATTCCATTAGGTCATCCATATAATCATAACGAATTATTTTTGTCACTAGATGCAAATGCATATATCAAGGATAAGTCACAATTGTTTATACTTCAACCAATGTGCCAAAGCCAATGAAGTCAATACAAAATCAATGCCAACATTAATTACTGAAAGTCATTATTCCCACATAGCAATTTCATCAAGGAAAAACATGAGCTATCAAATCAAAACACTAATTTGATATCATAGTGAATTCAATCATACCATAACCCAAAGCATATCCATGGACTATCAAGCATTGAGTCAAGTTCTAAATCATCATCAATCATCCAAGCGAATATGCTCATTTATACTAAGTCAAGCCAATAAGCCAAATCTTGTCAAAATTGTTATCAAATGATCAAATCAAAATAAGATACTAATATCCATATTCTGGTCCCCTGCAAACACAAGTTTAGTCAACACATTCACATTCTCTATGGTAAGTCAAATATTTAAACTTCCGTACTCATAGGACATTCTATTGTTTGCTCCATGTCTGTAGGACTGTCATACTCCCAATGCACTTCTAATTTTGTGCACGAGGCTTCACATTTTGTGACCTACGAGCACAAACACACCCATAGGACTATAACCACACTAATAAGTTTTCTTCCATGCGGTTGGGGCTGAGACTAAGGGAAACCCTTTCTTCTCAGACCAGAACTAGTTGCAAACCACAATATCAGATATTTGTCTATTCATGTTAGAAAACTTCAATAATAAAGAATCTCCCATACATCAAATTTAATAGGTGCAAGGTTATTATGGAGAGTTGCTCCCTTTAAATGGGAAGCTACTTTAGTCATCATCATTCAAAACATCAACCTATATATCATAATATTGTCATGCATCAACAAAGTTGATAGATCATAAAATCAAACTATATCAGGTTTTAAAACATATATCCATCATGGTCATAATATGTTAGCATCAACTATTCCATCATCACATATGAACATGACATCAAAATTTCATCAAGGGTTAGAGTCTTATCTTTAGGGCAGTTGACATGTGTATCATCATACCTCAAAGATCATGAACACAATATCATTTAAATATCTTATTCCATCAAGTCAAGGCATATGAATTTACTACATTGTCAAAATTACTAAGCTAAGGTCAATAAGGAGATCGAGAGAAATAATCATATTGTTACATTTCTATGATCATGGTTATCATGCTTATCACAAACACTATCAAGAATATCAAGTTCAATGCATCTAGGAAATCCATCATGTCTAAAATGAGAGATGATTTCCAAATATCAAGTATACCAATCTATATAAAAAATCAATGTTTCTAAGTAGCTAAAAGATACTTGTCCAATACCAAGTGCATCATCTCATAATGGGTAACATGAATCAAACATACTTTCATATATATGAATCATTCATGAAGGTGAAATCCCCAACATACTTTAGGGTTTACCTTGCCATCAATTATTGCAATTGAAACAATCCACCATAGATACTTTGTAGTATTCAGATACTTGTGTATCTTCTTATTTGATGTAGGTAGTTGTAACACTTTGTCAACTTTTCATCAAGTGCCTCTTTTCCTTTTATAGAGCTAGTTCTTCTCTTCCCACACTAGCCATGATCCTAAAGAATTATCTACTTGTCACAACTCATCAGGAGGTTAGAAGTATCCAAATACTCAAATATACATGCAGGAAGTATAAGTAATAATTAAAACAATAAACTCAAATAGGAATAGAATAAAAAAATCATAAATCTAAAAGGAACTTATCTTAATGAGAGGATATCAACTCCCTCTTTAACCAACCTCAAGAGTCATTACCATACATCATCCATATGATAATGTTTCCTTCAATACTTTTAACCAACTTCATCAACAACCAATCCTAATAAAGATTGTCCCATCTAGGGCTTCATCAAATTTGTCACAAGTGTGTGAACATCTTCACATTGATCATGGTAGGGTTTCCAGATTGCATATCTCAAATATTTGCCAAAAACCCAAGGTTTCTTCCAAACCCTAACCTCATAATATCCCTCAAACCCTAATAACCAAATTCCCTAGGGCTTCCTTCAAACCCTAACATTCGTGTAGGTCTCCACCAAATTCTCTTGCCTTCATCAATAGTGTCTTCGTAGGGGCGATCTCAATGAATTTTCCTCAGCCCAACTCTGAAACCATGTTAAATTTTCTTAGGGCTATATTTTTCTTTGCTTTGATAATTGCATTTCATTATTTCATATTAAATTCACCCCACAATATTATGACATTATTTACATTTACCACATTATTCAACAACATATGCAACTATATAGAAAGAACAATATCATCATCAATGTAGTGGAACTTAAAGGAACAATATAAGAAAAAGATTCACACATGGAGACACCAGGATTGGTGTGAGACCGGGGAAAAATCCACTACGGGGAAAACCCTTTCAAAATATTCTTCTTATTAGAATGTCATTGAATGATTAAACAAAATAAAGTTTAGTTATCCATATCTTCCTCCATACAACTATCCAACAACATCAAAAGTACAATTATCAATATCTTCATCCATACAACTATCCAACAACATCAACTAAAAAATATCCATGGAAATGATCCTAGAAAAAAAAATATCCAAAAGATGATTCCAACAAAAGTATCAATCAGATGTCGCTTCACCAGATTGTAGTCAACTTCAATCATCTGCAGTCAACTACGACAATTGACAAAAAACAAACCCTACTTTCCAAACACATGGAAGGTGTGTTGTGTGTGTGGCTGAGAGGATTCAACTACATGGATGAGTCGACCCGTGTGTAGTTGCAGCCAAGATTTCTTTGTGACATGCCTATGGTTGAGACCCAAAACCCTAAAACAAAGATGTGAGTTTCGGACCTTGCAATTTCACCTTTGTGTGAACCCATTCTCCGGGGACTTGCCTCAGACCTGTGTGAGCCAAAACCAAGGAAGAGAAATATAAGAATGATCAAAGATGATTTTCCAAATGAGGGTCACTTGACTTATATTTATAGCCTTCCAAGGGAGTCCAATTTGCTTTAGGGCCAACCTGATCAAATATGCACATGTGGGACTTAATTCAAAATTACATTTTCCCTTATCCAAATTTAGTACTTCAATAGTTAAAATTGGTCCTCTCAAAAAGAGGAATATTGTCCCATGGTTGTAATTTATCACTAAGCTGCTAAATTAACATCGAGAGGCTCAAAGTACTCCCCAGATAAGGCTGAGTAAGTTTCTCTCGATGAGGATACCTGATCACTCCCCTAGTTAGGGTTTAGTGAGGTTTGTTGGCATCAATACATGATCACTCCCCTGGAGGGGTGAGGAATTTCTCACTAGGAGGTGTGATGAAGTGCTCCCCAGGAGGGTTGAGCAAATACTTACTGGGAGGGTTGAGCGAGTACTCACTTGGAGTGTTGATTAAGGTCTTTCAACATCAAGGTCTAGAATTATCCCTAGGAGGGGCGAGGAAGTACTCCCTAAGAGGTGTGATGAAGTGCTTCATAGGAGCGTTGAGTGAGTACTCACCGGGAGGTTTGAGCGAGTACTCACTAGGTGGGTTGAGTGAGTGTATGTTAGTACTCCTCAGGAGGGTTGAGTTTCAACTTTGAGGACTGGTCACTCTGAAAGAGTGAGTGCTGGTATGATCCATGGGTTTGGTACCACCATGGATATGGCTACTAGCATATGTTGATGGTATATGATGCTAATCATGATGATGGTGTTTTGATATAACCATGTCTTGAAGAAATGTGTCAAATTGAGAATGCCTATGACAATGATTATGAATACCTCACTAGTTAAGAGGGAGTGTTGAATTTGTAACTATGGTCGATCTTCATAATGTATATTTGGTCACTTGATGTACTTGTATTTAATATTATAAAGAAAATTTTAAATGCTAGAGTCAAAGGAAAAAATATTGAGTCAAAGTCCTAATGCAACTTTTAAAGAAGAAAAATTGAATTTTCAAATTGTAATTTTTGGCTTCAAAAGTTGTCAAATCGGACTCCCTCCAAGTCAAGTAGGCTTACGAAAAATACACACCACTTCAACTAAGGCATATCACTATATAAAGGCAGCATGACCTCATTCTTCCACCACCAATTTTCACTCTCTCAAGAAGACAAGTTATAGGCATCTTAACAAAGATCAAGAAGGACAAGAAGGATGAAAAAAATGATGAATTAGATATCTTTCTCCCTCTCTCAAGATTGAATGTGTGGGTATATTTTCTCTCTTTTGGTTCGCAAATTTTATGGGCAGTTTTTATTGCAAAAAATTGATTTTATGAAGAAATCATAGAAAAACGAGTTTCTAAAGACGACACAGAAGGCCAAAGTTTTGGGGCAGATCATTAGAGTGAATTGCTGGATCATATTGAGAGATTTGACTTGGAGGGGAAGACTAAGTTTTACCATAGGTCTAGGTGTGTCTCTTGTTGAACATAATAATTTCTCTATTGAAAAGGTTGTTATGTTTTTCCCCTTGGTGGTTTTTCCCAAGGTAAGTCTTGTCTCTTTGTGCATTCTGATCTCTATTATTCTATTGTTCTTTATGGTTGAATTTTTGAAGTATAATTGTTGAATGATATATTGAAATAATATAAAATAAAATCAATATCAAAAGTAATTATCAATATTTCACAAATATTGTGCTAGTCTACATTGCACTTGAAAAATCAACACACCCTAGAGAATTTGCAAATATCTAGAGAAAATTTCTTCTAATGATCCTTATTTATCCAAATGGCACAATGCCATGTTGGAGGCTATTATGAATACCTACATTCATCACAAATAGAGGCTAGATATGAGATAGAGATATCCCATTTTCTTAATAGTTATAACGATCATACTATAAACTATGAGGCAACGACATGTCTTTGTGTTCAATGGAAGCACTTTGAAAAACCGGTAACACATTTGTTTCTTAAGTTGAATAATGTTAATAAAAATTTGGATTGAAGATCCTATTCTTCCTTACACAAACATGATTAGTTGAAAAACAATTTGCATCTACCTAAATCTTGTAACTAAGTTTGAGGAATTTGTTCACAAGTCTATTTTAATAAAGTTGAAGTTCTTGTTCATGGATCTGAGATACTTTCATTTCATGTATGTCATATTTTGTCTTTCTATAGTATATGTTAATAAAATAATTCTTTTTTCATATACTCATCTTTAATTTCTATGACCTTGGTGGTGAAACAAGGACAAAATCCCAAATCACCTAGTTTTCAAAAACCCAAAATTTTGACCAACTCAAATTTGAATGATAAGATTATTTTCCCAATTATAATAGATATCATTCAAATAATTTCAAAATATTACTTAAAATTTTAGTAGAAAAACTGGAATCTCATCTACTACTACCAAACTACCACCTTACAAGTGCTAGAGACAAGAATTGAGGGAATTCCCTCATGTAAGACCCATCAAAAGTCTTGTTGAATAACTTGACTTATAAATTGACAATATCCCTCCTAAAATTCATGAAGTAATTAAGAGAGTCATTTGCATTTTTATATGACAACCTAATCAGCCATTTCAACTTAAATTATAGCAACCAACATTCTTCCCTCAATCTACATATGGCACATAATCGGCAATCAAGATTATTGTATCCCAATGTATTTGTATTGATTGGGTCTTTCAGAAATTTACCAAAGAATATAGAAAGATATATTTTTAAATTTATCCAAGACAAGTCAAGCATCATCGAAGATTATTTAAAATATTTCATGAAAGAAATTAGGATGTTGAATGTTAAAACCAAAAAGATGGTTTGAAAAAGTTTTCCACTTTGTTTTGTAGCAAGAGTGTTTACTTTGTTTTATAATTTACCCACAAATTATGTACATAATTTTAATCAAACTAACTTTATAATCATGTTTAGTGATGATGATATGCTTGGATCACAATATTTATAACTAACCAAATCAGGGTCAATTTCAAAGGAGAAGGGTAGACACTTTAACACAAGGTATAATACATTATCATATCCTAATGAAGAAAAGGCCTCCACAGGGAGTGACTTTAGAGTTTTACCAATCATCTTTGGATCTCACTATAACCATGTGGATTAAATGATTTAACAAGATAAGTCTTGAGGTGGAATACAAAGAAGCTATCAAATTAGAACAAGCTTTGCCATCCTTATGTGGCATACCATATTTTAACACTAAACCATTAAAAATGAACTAACTAACTATTATTTTCCAACCCAATGTTGCAACAAATACATATTTAAAAATTAATATCTTAACAATGGAGTTGCAAGGAGTCCAATGGATATCCTAGAATATTTCAAATGAATTCATACATTTAAAATAGAAAGATGGAGAAGATTCCTCCATCAATCAAGGTTGTAGGATTTACAAAAACAAAAGTAATAATGTTGCTCCAAAGAATGATGTCGCACCCATAAATCTATAGGTAGATTTATGAAATAGCCTTGGATAATTGGTGCTAAGTACATCAAGTGAACAATGGTGAAAATGAACCAAATTTCTTAATGTGCCTAATGATTTTACCCAATAAGCTATTGAATCCTTGGAAAAATGTGAATGTGAAGGTGACAAGGAAATGATCAATTTCAACTATGGTAATTTGGGATATTCTTCTGATGGAAAACATAATTTTTTTTTAACCCATGTAATGGAGGAAGTAAAACTAGGTGGGGTTGAATCAATTCAAGGAAAAATATATTACCCCTTAAGGAATATGCCTCAACAAGATTACCACTTTCAACATTCTTATAAATCATTTAATGCTTAAACCAAATCATCCTTCCTCTTCCTTAGTGTCCCCTTGGTTGAAAAATGTAACTAGTGTCGAACTTCATAATTGTGTATTGAGTCATGATGCAAAAAAAAAAGAAAAAAATTATTGTAAAAGAAAAATTATTTTGAAGCATGGGTTTCATGCTCTTTCATTTATTTTCTAGGTCATAACCTCCATTAAAGGATTCTGGGTTTTTTCTTGAGTCATAAGAGTCATTGCCACACTTATTAGACCCTTCTTGGGCATTTGGATAATGTAAAGAAAATTATTTTTGTGTCAAATTAGTGATTTTTTCTCTCCTCACCAAGTTGACCCTATCCTAGAGAAGTCAGACCGTATTAGGGGTATTCGACCCAACAGAAGAAATATAAATAGAAACGGAAATCTACCTATTAGGCATCATCTCATTCATAAGTTCAATCTACAATTCAAGAGAAATAAAAAGGAAAGCAAATTCAAGGAGAAGGAAGATAGAAGTTGAGGAAGAAAAAATCGAAGTTCTTGGGCTATCTCTTTACACGTGCAAAGTTTTTCTAGGGTTTTTGGGAAAGTTGTAGGGGCCAAAATTTATGAAGTAGACGTAGATCCGAAATCCTGTAGCTGGGGGATGAATTTTGGATTGAAGCTGCATTTGAGAAGCTGACACTTGGAGACTTTGGCTAAGTTCATCTTCTTGAAAGAAGGGATGACTTGGTGATAGGAGGAGGATTTGTATAGGTCAAAAGGGTCGTTTATTATCTCATTTTGAATCTACTAGTGGAAGAGTTTGAATGGGTTTTCCCCTCTATAGGGGTTTTTCCCTATCTGAGTGCCTATATTTTATGTTCCTTGTTCTTGTTACCTTCATACAATTTTGATTTGCTAATTTCTTGATGAAAGATAACATAATAAAATAAGCCAACACACTTCATAAGTAATTATCAATAAAAGAGGAATCAAACCCTAATATCTACATACCTTGATTTCTCAATGTGGTATTAGAGCTAAGGTGAATGAAGGACTATTTCAAGATCAATTTGTTGGTTATAATTTGAAGGAAGGAAAACAATCTTCGAAGAAAATATCACTCTCTCAATGGCAAGCTACTTGAAGATGGGACTCAATTTCATGAAAATTACATGAAGCTTTCTTGGAAGGATTGCCTACAATCTATATAGGAGAGTCGAGAGTGGAGGATTCTTGGCTACACTTACAAGTACACTTGATGATGGCAATGCATGGATTATTGATAGGGGATCCTCAAGACACATGATAGGAGAAAGTGGAAAACTACATACATCATCACGAGGATCATCATCTCACTTGGTGGAGTTTGATACAACAATATATGTGATGTCAAAGGCCTTGGATCTACATATTTGAAGCTAGAAGGTGGAGGAAAGCTACATATCAACAATATTCTCTATGTACTAGGTTTGAAAAAAAAAATATTTCCATTTCTTGCTTAAAAGTTAAAGGAGTTATGGTTTCTTTGTAGATGGTAAATTTTTGGTTCGGGGAAAGGATTCAAGTTTTGAAAAAGCAAGGGTTATTGGGATTCATAAAGGAAGATTATATAGATTCATCACTACATCCCCTCCCTTATTCACAAGAAATTAGTCCCATCGAACTTTGGCATAGAAGATATGGGCATATTCACTACAATATCATTCCTTCTCTAATTAAAATGGTGAAGGAGGACCATCCCCAACATAAAGGAGGACCATGAAGGAGTTTGCAAGGGATGTGCTTTGGGAAAGAATACTAGGAAACCCTTTACAGGCAATGGCACAAGTTCTAAAGAAATTCTAGACCTCATTCATTCATATGTATGTGGACCCATGTCTAATAAATCTCTTGGATTCCATCTATACTATGTGACCTTCATTGATGATCACTCTATAAACACATGGCTCTATCTTCTCAAAACAAATGATGAAGTATTTGAAAAGTTCAAGGAATTTAGATCCGAAGTAGAAACCCTAACCAAAATAAAGATAAAGACTCTTAGATCCAACATTGAGAGTGAACATACTTCTAAGGAACTTATAGCTTATTGCAAAGAAGTAGGCATTAAAAGGGAGCTCATAGTTCCTTACAATCCTGAACAAATGGAGTAGCAAAATGAAAAAATAGAATCATTGAAGAATGCATAAGAACTATGACATTTGATCAACACCAACCAAAATTCCTATGGGGAGAAGCAACCATGAAAACAATATACATACAAAATAGAAGTCCTCATAGAATTCTTAATAATATAATATCGGAAGAAGCATTCTCAAGGAAGAAACCATGTGAAGATCAACTCTGAATCTTTAGGTGACCTGCATATATTCACATTCCAAAAGGCAAGCGAAATAAGTTAGACTCTACATGTATAAAATGTATATTCACTGGTTATAGTCTTTCATTAAAAGATTATAGAATCTACATCAAAGAAGAAAGGCGTATTGACCGACCAACATTTAGAGGATCTCCCGAGTATGAAGTCCCAATTAGACCTAACACCGTTTGGTGTGGGAGTCTCATCTGGTACGATGACCTAGTTTCCATTATCTTAGATATTTTCCTTAGCTCTTGTTGTTCAACACATGAGAGTGTTATGCTTGTAACTTCAAGAAAGTGAGGTGAGCATGCTTGGTGAGTGCGTAATGTAACTTTCTGTCCAAGTTCTCTTATTGTAAGGGAGAGGGTAAAAGTGAGCCTCTAGATGAGAGGTAGTAGTACCACCCAAGGGGAGACACACACGAAAACAACAAGGGTTTATCCATAATCTAGTGGAATAGTCCATAGCAGATGTGGCAGTTGTGAAAACCAAAGTTCAAGGGAAAACACGTATACCGTCTAGTAAAGTAGTCCACACGGGGGTGACAATTGTGAAAACCAAGATAAACACAAGGATGTTCCATGTAATGTTTGACAGAGTAGCCCACATGGGCGAGACAACAATGATAAACAATAAAACACATATTCAACAATGTAAGTACTAAAATAACTGAACTAGTTCAACTATCTTAGTATAGGTTAAGAAAACATGCATTCCAAGCATTTAAAGAATAGTCTTACAAACATATACAAAACATGCGTGAAAATGTGTTGGCCAGAGATAGGCTTCTAAATTAAGAAAAAGGTCCAAGACACATCTGTACACCATACATCAGTGTCCCAGTAGTGGGATATTGGAGCCATTCCTTACTCCTCAAAGAACAAACTAAAGACTCTCAAGGCTATGTGGGAGCAGCCAAGGTGAAAAGCCTTTTGCTCATACAATGAGGGGGTATATATAGCCAAGGGGAATAATGACCCTTGTGGTTCTTCAACTTCTATCATGACTGTTTTACTTCCTATGACTTTTCAACAGACGTGACTCTTCAACTTCATATATGTGTCTCTTGGACTTTCACATTACATTACATTTGATTGCAACAAGTATTTCCCATAGTAGTGATGTCACGAAGACAATTCACGACACAACTCGACATGACACTGTTGAAATGTATTGGCTCACTGTGGTGTCTATGTCGAGTTGTTGTGCTGCTAAGTGATGGGTGTACCCTTAGTGTAACATGTCTTCACCTCCACATGGAAAAGTGTGCGAGGTCTTTAATGGTCTTGGTCTTGCTTGATGGTGCTCATGTATGTGTCCCTTTCACTTGCAGCTTGATGTGCTTTGTGCATTCATTCAACTACGAGCAAGTCTTCTAGCATGTGCTCCTTCTTCATCCCATTCATCGTCATGCCAAGTTTCATCAATGTACATGTTCCTGCAATCACTCATGACGAGACGACATCAAATCAAAAAATCTCCTAGTCTAACATGATGCATTGTTTTCCATTTCAGTGCAGGTGACCGCGATAGGGACAAGGCACTGAAACTGTGTTGAGCACAACTCGGGCCATGATGCGAGGCTCCGGAGCACTATTAGGAAGAAATGCATAGATGCCGCTGGGAGGAAAATTTGCACAATCGAGGGCAACAGTGACACTGCAAGGTAAAACCCAGCTGGGAGGTAGATTTTCACAATCTAGGACAACAGTGACAGCTACAAGGTAAACCCAGGCGGGAGGCAGAATTGCACAGTTCCTGGGAGGAAGACAAGGTAGGTCATCGAGAGGAACTGTTGGGAAATTCTCCACAGTTTTCAAGATGAGGACTAGGTAGGTCATTAGAGGGTCCAGCTGGGAATCTAAAAAGTTCCTTCGAGGAAAATAGATCAGGTAGAAGGAGATACTGATAGACATTTCTGCATAGTTTTCAAGAGCAAGGTTGGATCGAGTTGCGGGGAGCTGCTGGTCATAACTACAAATTTCTGAGAAGAAGTGTCAGACAGACAACTTTTGCGTAGTTTCTGGGATGAGTGTAGAGCAGGGAAACAAGGAGATTTCCAGTCAAAACTATGAAAGTTTCAGAGGGAGATCAGGACAAGTCAATAGGGGGCTTACCCGTCAAATCTATGAAATACTCAGAGGGAGAGCAAGGAAATTCAACAGGGGGGCTTGTCAGTCAAATCTTCAGAATTCCTTGGAATAGTTTAGTGACAGGCAACATAGGTTTGACTCACATGATTGCACAGTTTCTGTAGACAGTGCAGGGTAGGCAACTGGGCAATTTCTGCGCAATTTTGGGGAGAAATGTAGCCCGGGGTCATACTGTAGTTCTTATTTTCTGGTAGACTAGAGGGAGGCTTGATGAGTGATGCTGTGAGAAGTGCAGAGTGGATCAAACTTAGGGACAACTTTAGTGTAGGCTTCTCAAGAGGATAACCTTAAGCTCTGCACAATTCTAGGCAACAAAGTAGGGTCACTAAGAGATGAGACTGCACAATGTAGTTCAGTCGAGGTTCAGTTGAAGGAGGGTTTTCTGGTCGACAGATTTTTAGGAAAAATGGCTAAGTGTGAGAGAAAGTGAACCTATGGTTACATGACATTGTGATCACACACTTAGCATGGCTCAACGACAAGACACCTTAAACCAACAAGACACCATGATGTGCTCAGTGAGACTGACATCAAGGTTACGATCGACAAGTGTGACACATGAGATATATATTCGAATGAATGTGATGACACTTGTGCGACAGTGCGTGCAACTTTGTGTGTGAGTACAACCGATGTTGACAGATTGAAAACAACTCATGCACACAAAACCTTCAAAATATCCAAAACAAACTCGCAAGAATGACATAGCAATCAACATGCCAAAAGACGATCGATGGTCGACCAAGAAAAAAGGGTGTAAAGACTCGACAAGATCTCATTGACTAAGCCCGAGTGTTTACAACCATCAGGGAGAAAACCAAGGAAGGCTCCAAAATTTGGATGTAGGCCAAAATTTCAGAGGGTGTTGCAACCACTATAACACTTGGCGACACATTGGTTGAATACCGAATTCTCTGTTTCGGTTCATTTTCAGCACAAGGCCTTGGCCTTTTAGGGAGTATTGATTCGTTGTGTAGGTCACTTTGGCTTCCCCACTTACCCTTTGCATAGACATGGTTCACCTTGTACCAACTTAGTCAAACACAAAAAAAATTCAGCTAGATCACAGTGTTTTAAAATCGGGAAGGGTAGTTTGGTTCGAGAGCTTAATATTTTCAGAGTATAAGTTTTCATCTCTAGTGTTTCTCTACTGCCCGTAGGCCTGGACAATACCCCAATGGAGTCACATAGGAACACAAGCATTTCTCCACTGCCAGTGAACCTAGTTAGTATCCCAGTGGAGTTGCCTGCTTCACCTCTCTACACAGGAAGCCTTTCTCTTCTTTCACCTTTGTATTTCTTGTTAAAGAGGACTGTGCATAGGCAGTTATTTATTTTTGGCAGAAGGGGGATCCTGACTTATTGAGAACAGAAGAGGCTGTTCCTTCAGAGAAGCATGCAAGACCTCTGATTTAGGTTTTCTCATTTAGATTTCCCCCTTCATTTTTACTAGTTGGATAAGTTTGAACACACATAGCAAAAGACTGAGTACAAGCATGTGGTTTCCTAGAATGGACATAAGCTCATTGCTTGACTAGGGCTTTCCTTACAAATGAATCATGTTACACTGAAATTTGTCACCATGACTATCTGCAGTTCATATCGCTCCATCAATAGTCATATTATCCTCCTTGTCAAGCCTAATACCTCTGCTCTTCATGTCAAACTCCAGAAAGAGAGAAAGTCACTAAAAAACATGTTTATCTCTGGGTACGCAGGTTCTCTCTACCTTTCCTGCGTGTACGCATCCCAAACTCATTGTACCTGCATACTTGTACGCTCTGTAAGCCAAAGTATGGGTGCGTACCCCTGTAAAGGTCAAAAGGCGCGAGTTTCATCTTAAAAAAGTTACTTGTGGTCACTTCTAGAGCCTTCTAGAAGAGTGTTTGACGTGTATTGAGCGCCTCCAGATGGTTCATGCATCCCTATGATAGAGGAACTTATCCCATCAAGAGAGGAGCTACCCCATCCAAAAGAGGGAGTTTCCCATTGATGTTGGAACTGAATAACTTCCTCTAGAACACTATAAATACAGGCATTGGGCCAAGGGAGGGGAGGTTGAAAGCTGAACATTCCAAAGGGTAGATGCTGCTGGAATTGGGACTTCCATTGTAAGCTTGTGAGGAGAGATTACCATCCTTTCTTGTTTCATTTGGAAGTGGGTGAGCTTGTCAAAGTAGAGGAAAACTCTTGTTGGACCCTGGGAGGAACTTGCACAACACCAAGGCTCAGGTTGTATTGGTTTCTTTTTTGTTTCCTTAATACAAATAAGTCCATTCTTCTCAATGATTTGTTGTTAATGAATTGTTTCATATACTCCTTGGTCTATATGTTGAATATGCTTTGTTTTATGGATTATTCAGGTGTTATGTAATCGTTTGATTGTTAGTGTATGCAGGTTTCAAAGTGAAGGGGGAGCTCATCTGGATCGACGAGGCTGGACTGCTGCAACAAGCGTTGGACTTGAGGTAGGATCAAAAAACATTTGGTTTCTCATAGAATAATGTATGTTTAGAGAAGGATTGCTCTTAATTGTCTTGTTTTTCACTAGAGAGTCTTAGACTCCTAGGGAGGTTAGTTTTGTCAGAAAAAATAACTCTTTCCGCATGACAAATTGGCGACTCCACTGGGGACTCCATTGATGTGCTTGATTTTTCCTTTGAGTATTACTTTGATCTGAAAAGAGTCTTGTTTCTTTTGTTTTTGATTGCTTGACTGTGTTTTTGGGTGGGTTAGCTTAGAGTCTAGTTAGAATCTAGTTTTTCTTCATTTTACAGCAGTATGCACTCTCTGAGTTAGACATAGTGCGTACTTGTACGCACTGTATCTTTGCACACAGAGCGTAGACGCACCTGGTTAAACAGGCTGCCTGCGTACCCTGTTAAAATTGAGAAAATTCCAATTTTATCTATTTTTTCCCTTTAGATTTTGTTTTTCTTAGTCTTTACTGCCCAGATCCACTGGTTGTCTGTCAAAAATCTTCTACACTTGTTCCATTAGTGTCAAAAGTTTTAGTGAAATTCTTTGAGATTTTAGCCTTAGGGCTGTGATTTTTATATTGGTCTTGTAGTGACTTTGGGTTTAGAAGTTGCAAAGCCTTAGATATCTCTAGTTTTGTCAGTCTTCTTAGGACTCGGACCAGTCGCAAAATCTACCCTCGTGAGCGACCTACCTTTGTGTTGCCTCTTTGCAAAATTTCAATATAACTTATTCATTTAAAGTTGTGAATTTCATTTTCAAAAAGAACAAAAAGAGATTGAGTTTTTGTTTTGATTAGTTTGTGATTCTGCATAAACTAGTCCTTTGATTAATCATTGCCAAGTAAAACATCCCGGAATCATCCTAGTAAGCTTTTTCTCCTTAGATTAACTTGTTAGTGAAAGATTAGGTACATTTCCTTTGATTTTCTTTTGAGTGATTTTTCATAGATTTTCATAGATCTTGAAATTGCTTTGATTAGATTAGTTTCCCATGCTTTTATTAATTAGGAAAATATCAACGGTCTCCTTTGCAACATTTGCTTTAGAATAGCATTTGACGTATTTGAAAGCGAAAGGAATTTTTTTGTGAAGTAAAGAGTGGTCATGTTTTGTGCGCTTTGAAAGATAAAGAGAATTGGTTCTTTGATTGTCTTTTGAGAAAGTTGTTTTTATCGAAAAGATTGCATTCTCTCAACTCTCTTAATTAGAACTTTCATTGAAAAGAGAAAATTATCAAATCATCTTAGGTGCATCTTTTAGAGAATTGGAGTCGAGTCTATACACCATCAAGTTTCATCTCCATCACCTTTGTCTTAAAGAACAACCATTAAATTCAACGCTTAAAGTAAAATTAACTTAGAAATTTTTATTTTCTAGGGCTCTGAAACAACAACATAGATTAGGCTAGTGTCTTGGAGTAGGTGAGTAATTAACTCTCCAAGACTATTAAAAAAAACAAGTAGTTTATCTTGTGATAGAATAAATCCAGCTATTACATTTATATTCTGGGAAAGCTCCTCTTAAAGGAGAAGCACGAGCTCATGTCCGAACCAGTGAGGGGATCAATTCTCCCTCGTTGGGAACGACGCCAGACACGCACGTATTAAAAATGGTAAACCTCAAATTGAGGAGCCAGGGATCACTTATCAGTAAACCTTGGATTGACCATTGTCAAGGAGCCGGTAAGCGGATTGAGCTTGTTACTCTGCCCTTGCGTGCTGTCGGAGTGTAGACTGTTCCCCCAGGTATATTTGTTGCTGTTGGTAACTTTAGTGGCCATAATCTTAGGATTCTACCCAAGGGGACGGTGGTGGGAAGATCCCACTGTACCTGGA
>APFE031056415.1:118795-147741 GCA_000404065.3 Pinus taeda | reverse complement strand
GTCCTTTACCAGTATGCAGGCTGCAACCTGCAGAGAGCTACAACTCTCTCTCGTTTTCCGGTCTCTCCTGGAAGGGAGCTACAACCCCCTACTTCTTTTCTTTCAAGGACCACTTTTCATAAATTTTCAAACTGGATCCATAAATATCAAATGATCATCAAGTACCAGTAAGTCACCCAGATAACCAGATCCATAATAACAAAAAACTAAACCCAGAACACCTTCTTTGGCGTCTCCTGCGGCGCCTCCAGCGGCGTCTCCTGCGGTGCTTCTTGTGGCATCTCCTGCGGCGCCTCCTGTGGCGTCTCCTGCGGCGTCTCATGCGGCGCCTCCCGCGGCGCCTCCTACAGCGCCTCCTGCGGCGCCTCCTGCGGCACCTCCTGCGGCGTCTCCTGCGGCGCCTCCGCACTTCCGTAGTTGCAGTGCTCGAGAGATCACCCTTCACAGATTCGCTTTCCACTTCACTTTCATATAGATCGAGCTTTTGAAACAATAACCCAATATTTCAGATCTTAAGATATTCAACCCAAAAGCATACCCAAGCCAAATTATCTCCTTTGCTTTATATAGGCAAGCTCTTCCTCAAATCATGGACCAATGCCACGGGCCAAAACCATAACAAACCAATACCATCAACTCAATACTAGGGATCAACACGTCTATCGAGATGCCATGGTCCAAAAACCATAGGTTCAAATTACGAGGACTAACTACCATGGACCAAAGGTAAGTTTTCCCACATGAAATAAACTTTTCTCTGCATAAAATTTCGTGAACTTTTCTCCACATGAAATAAACTTTTATAAACTTTTCTCTGCATAAAATTCCGTGAACTTTTCTCCTGCGTACTTCTTAATTCTCATCATATTGGGAGCCATGCCATGGGTGTTGCCATCAAGTACAACATCTGTAACATAATGCCAACAATTGATTCCATCAATGATGTTTGGCCTTCTATTCAAATTATTTTTGAGCAAATAGAATTGGTCAAGATGGTTACAGGGGAAATCCACAAGACAGTGGAAAACTTAGGAAATAAACCAGAAGAAGCCAATCAACTAATCGCCTTTTTGAACAACAAAAACAGATATGAACTGGATGAATTGGAAATAGAGGATAGAACTACGACAATCATAGAAATCAAAAAGGTCCTCACTAAAAGGAAATTAATGCTAAACCTGGAGAAAAGATGTCAGAGCATCCAAGCAGACATTGACAACTTCATGCTAAACTATTGCATCTTAAGAGAAAAAGGACTTACCAATCCTATGGTAATACATGATAAGTTGATGACCCAGGAAGATTATATTGATAAAATAAACAAGTTGGCTACAAGCCAAGCTAGTACTTTAGGGGTGAAATGTTTGCCCACTGGAAGAGTACTTTATGATGGCTTTGAGAATCTGTTCTACATAGAACATGAAATCAAGCACTTATTCACAAGCAAACCAAGTTTTTCTAAGTACACAGAAGTTGATGAAATTTACAAGAAGATGATAAGAATAAATTTACCTGACAGTGAATGGTGGACAAGTTTGACTGATTTACTATAGGTTACTATAGTAAATATATAAGGTAAAAGATAACTGACAGGTAAAACAGGAAAGATAGGATGAAACAACATAGGTAAAGAGTATCAGTATGTTATAGATAAAAGTGATTCCAACACATAACTACAAGACAAACTGCAAGATCCAAATCCGAGCCACAACAACCAACACAGTCACAATTAAAGGGACAGCAAACAGAGAATTCTCCATCTGTCTCTATCTTCGTGTTGAAGATATTTTCTGTTTCCTAGAATAATTCTCGTATAGTTATGAGATATTTTGTATCAATTTTTGTATAAATACTTCACAAATTGAAGTAATTAGTGTGGATTAAAACACATTTCTATAGACATATTATTTTTGAGCCAAGGAGCTTTGTACTCAATACTGGACTGGTTTTGCTGTGAAATAAACCTGAGGACATTTCACTAGATTCTTGTGCACAGTTGGAACAAATAAGTATCATTTTCTCATGTTTAAATATCGTTTTCTCTTTATGTCATAAAAATTCATATGTGTTTCTTATAAAATCTTAAAAGCAAACAAGGAATGATATCATCAGAATTAGCTTAAGTGCTCTCTGTTTTAATTGTTTGCTTTATTTATGTTTTCTTCTAAATTTCCTTGGTTTGGAGATTCTTAATTTCCTCCTTACTTCCGTAGTTTATCCCCCTTTGACCCATAGTATAGGATTCTTCATTGCCATTTGCTACTGGCCATCCTTCCCTTCCTCATCTTATCCGAGTTAAGGATTCTTCATTACCCTTAGCCTTGGTTAAGACTTTTCATCCATTTAAACCTGCAGATTTTCTCTTGCCGCATTAGCTTGCCCTGTGGACTCTTACCTCAGTGATAAATCAAATCCAGTTAAGCCTTTCTTGATTAACTCCATAGCCCAATGGCCTAAATATTTGCTCTGCCCATCTGTCTTCTTAATTCCACCATCCAATCAAAGCAAACAACCCTGAACATTTAGAACTAGCCTGAAATCTTATTTAAACAAAGTTAAATTATAAAGAGAGAGCCCTCTCTGGACTTAGGTTGGCTAGAACCTGGGTCTAAAAGATTGGTTTGTGGTTATCTCAGGCTATTCCTTCTTTGATAACTTCTAAGGAAAAAACCTGAGTGATAATAGCGCTGACTTCAACATTTATGAATTCTCATATATAATGCCATCGGGTCCGGCTATTGGGTCGTCCATATGTATGTGCATAGGCCCTGCCCATGGTATAGTGCCGATGCGATATCAGCGATGCGATAAACCGTAATCACACGTTGCTCACTCCTTGAGTCCTTTATATAATATAGCATATGCTCCCCACTGATGCGACCCACTGATCTGATCATTGGTGATCACTCATCGACAGTGTCATGCACCCAACTTTAAACTGTCCCTTTTGCTCGGATGATTGCGATTAGCTGCTTAGATCTGGGCCGTTGATCGACCAGATCTAATGGTAGCTGTGCGTTGCCATGTTGATGCTTGCAACTGAATATCCCATTGATGTTGGAACTGAATAACTTCCTCTAGAACACTATAAATACAGGCCTTGGACCAGAGGAGAGGAGGTTGAAAGCTGAACATTCCAAAGGGTAGATGCTGCCGGAATTAGGACTTCCATTGTAAACTTGTGAGGAGAGATTACCATCCTTTCTTGTTGCCATATTGGAAGTGGGTGAGCTTATCAAAGTAGAGGAAATCTCTTGCTGGACCCTGGGAGGAGCTTGCACAACACCAAGGCTCAGGTTGTAATGGTTCCTTTTTTGTTTCCTTAATACAAATAAGTCCATTCTTCTCAATGATTTGTTGTTAATGAATTATTTCATGTACTCCTTGGTCTATATGATGAATATGCTTTGTTTTTATGAAATATTCAGGTGTTATGTAATCGTTTGACTGTTAGTGTATGCAGGTCTTAAAGTGAAGGAGGAGCTCATCTGGATCAGCAAGGCTAGACTACTACAACAAGCGTTGGATTTGAAGTAGGATCGAACAACACTTGGTTTCTCATAGAATAATGTATGTTTAGAGAAGGATTGCTCTTGTTTGTCTTGTTTGTCACTAGAGAGTCTTAGACTCCTAGGGAGGTTAGGTTTGTCCGCAAAAATAACTCTTTCCGCATGACAAATCATATATTCTGTCGAGGCTTCATCAGCCAAAATTTGCAACCAAGTGCAGAGAAGATGGACACAGGACTTTCCAAGTGCTGCAGTGTCACAAGACTCTTCTCCTTCAGCCACATACTTATTCAAAATCAAGAACACAACATATGAAAACACTTATTTACAAAACGAAAATGACAAGACATAAAAGAAAATAAAAGAGAAGTGAAAAACAACAAAGTAAAAAAACAAAAAAAACAATGAAAATACTATGTACATAGGGCGGGGCGTGAACCCAAATCATTGAAAATAGCATTTTAAATCTTGTCCATTGATGAGAAGGTTGTCAATCCTCCTGTCAAGTGATTGTAAATGATACGTGTATTGACTAAGTTTTTCATAGGCCATGAAAGGACCAATCCACAGGGACTGTAACTTCGTGTGTTTTCCTTTGTATTCATGGGGTTTATCCCACTTCAAGACTAAGTCACCCACAATGAATTTGGAGTTCCCTACAGACTTTCAATCGAAACATATCTTAATACGGTTATGATGTAGTGGAATTTTTTTTATTTTTCTTTCATCCGTTATTCCTGTAACTTGTGTAACTTGTCCATCGTACATTGAACCAACAGACACGGCTTGCCCCGGGATTCTTGGGACAACTAGATAGTAGGAAAGTATATATTTGGTGGAAGGATGGCTTATTTTCCGTATACAAGGAAGTATGGAGATGTGTTCAGAGAGGGATTGGGTGTAACTCGGTCAGCCAAAAGTGCATTCACCAGAGCGGAATGCCAGTTTTATTGCTCAGATTAAATGGTCTTTTTTATGATGTGAATGACATTCTTGTTTGTAGACCATTTCCCTGCGGGTAGTAATTAGCTGAATGTTTAAGCACAATACCATATTGCAATGGAAAATCATAAACTTTCAACGAAAATAAGTAAGTTGCATTGTCAAAAACAAGTGATACAGGAACACCAAACCTCCAAATGATATTATGCTAAAGGAAGCTGATGAATTTCTAGTCATTCACTTGTTTGAGTGGAACTACTTCTGTCCACTGCGTGAAGTAATCTGTAGCAATAGCGGTGTTGCTTTGATGAATGTAGGAATATTTCCCCAATGATTTCTAAGCTCCACTGTTGGAATGGTTTGTCCACTACGATAGATTATAGCAGGGTTGCAGACTTTCAAGTTCTTTTAGTGCATCACTGACAGATCGAGCACTTGCCGGCATAAGAGTGTGCATATTTAAACATTGTGGGCTAGTAGAAACCATCTCTCATGACTTTATGCGCATTTGTGTTACCCATGAAGTGGCCCTTGGTTGGTTCATCATGCAGATCACATAACACTCTCTCTAAATCTTGTGCTTCCAAACACTTGAGCAAAACTCCATTGTTGTGCTTTCTAAAAAGCACTTCATTCATCAACTGGTAAGGTAAGGCTTTGATCGAAGTGCCCTCTTGTGTCCCATGGAAAACTGAGAGGGCATGGTGCCATGCTCAAGGTACTGGCGCACTTCTTCGTACCAAGAGTTTTTTGTGCGAAGTGGGTGGTGCTCACTCTACATTGTACATGTCAATTTATTGATCCCAACCAACGAGCTACTCTTCTTCCTCTTGCACATGTACTGCTTCTGCTGGAAGTCTACAGAGACCATGACCCTTGACAGTGTGAAGTAAATTTATTTCAAGATCATACTCTTTTAGTCCTGGCATCCAATTCACACATCTTTCACCCAGCTCATGTTGAACAAGTAGCGATTTGACTGTTGGGCGTGGCACAAAGACTATGCAATGAGTTTTTAGTAGGTAGGGTCTGAAATGTTTCATCACCTTGTATACAACATACACTTGTTTATCCACAGTAGGATAGTTGAGCTCGGGTCCCTGCATGCTTGCACTCATAAAGGAGATGGGGCATTCATTTTTTAGCTCATCCTTTTATGTGAGCACTGTAGCGAGTGAATTGTCAAAAGCGAAAGTATAAAGAAATAATTTTTTGTTGAAATCTGGGTTGTATAAGGCAGGTGCTTCTACTATTTCCTGCTTGATATGGGAAAACATGTCATTTTCCTTCTTCCCCCAATTGTAGACTATGTCCTTCTTGATCATGTCTTAGATAGGTTTAACAATCTGAACATAATCTCAATTGAACTTCTAGAGGAATTTGATCTTCCCCAAGAAGGACTACATAGCTTTCTTGTTTACTGGGTGAGGAATCTATGTGATAGTCCAAACTCAGTCCACATCAACCTTGATCCCACTCTTGGTGATGATATGCCCAAGGAGGTTCCCCTTAGACACTAAAAATATGCTCTTCTTGGGATTCAAGGATATCCCCTACTTTCGACATTGCTCAAAGATCTTCTTAAGATGGCATAGGTGGTCTGACCATTTTCTAGAAAAGACTATCACATCATTAAGGTAAACCACCATGCTTTGTTTGATTAGCCCATGGAAGGCGATGTCCATAGCACACTAAAAGGTTGTGCTTGCATTTACCAGCCCAAATGGCATTCTTGTATAAGAAAACATACCCCACTTGGTACAAAATGTAGTTCTAAGTCTACCCAGTTCTGCTACCAGAACCTGATTATATCCAGAAAAACCATCAAGCAGAGAAAACATTTATGCTTCATATACTGTCTACAAGATGTGCTCCATAGATGACATAAGGTAATTGTCTTTGTCCAAGGCCCGATTTAGATTTTCAAAATCTATGCACATGTGGATCTCCCCAGAGTCCTTCCTTACAAGAACTAATCTTGAAACCCAAGTAGAATGATGAACCTTGTAAATGATCTGAGCATCCAACAACTTAGTCTATATGAGTGCATTAAGTGACAGATGAACTTTTCTGAGCTTCTGCTGAAATGGCTTGACCCCTTCTCTAATCGGAATGATGTGTTGGATTATTAGCATGTCATATGTTTTCAAGTGATCATATGTCCATGCAAATACATCACAATATTGACTAAACAGGTGGACAATGGTTTGTTGCTCTTCTTGTGTACAACACATACTGAGATTCATGAAATTTGGATCTCTATTTGTTCCCAAGTTAATATATTCATGCATCAGTGTGGAACTGTGGGTTGTAGTGTTCCTGGGCCCTTTGAAGCGGTTCTGCAAGTCATATAGCTTCTCGCATGAAGCCAAAACCTTGGGGATGAGGTTTCCTTTGCTGTCATTAGTTGTGTCTTGCAGAGACTGCTCATGCACGTCTTCATCTATCGTTGCATCCTTGAAGACGTCATTGTTGGCCATGAAACGTAGTATCTATTCATCATCATAAAAAACATGCAAATTAGTGATGTTTTCAGGTATAGATGGCTTATACAAAATTTCAATAGTAAATATATCCCAAAGCAATGTCATCCTAGTAGCTGCATTTTCAAGAGCATCTGCAACTGCATTGCACATTCTTGGTATAGATATGATATTAAAAGCTTGGAAATTAGAGATAAGCCACCATAACTCTTGTTGGTAACTCTTAAGATGAGGTGAAACACAATGTATCGTGTTACGTATCTGTCGTACCATAATCTTTGAATCACCTACCACTTTCAGCATAACAACATTGAGGCTAAGGGATTTCTGTAAATGTAAGACGAGTGCTTCATATTCGGAAGTAATGTTCATGCACTCAAACTCCAAGCGTCTTGAGACTAATTGTTTTCTTTGCCTTAGGTCAATCAAAACAAACTTGACACCAAAGCCATCTCATGTTTTGGATCCATCGAAATACAAGTTCCACAAGTCATCTGTACAAGGACCGCTTCCTATGCTAGTACTACTAACGCTACTGCTACTATTGTTACAATGTACTGTACAAGTTTCATTTCCACCAGTTGGGAAAGGAAGGAGACCCAACTGTGTATCTGGTGAGGTGGGGCTCAACTGTGCAAGATAACACCCCAACTGCATTTCCAGAAAGAAATTGCTGAACATAAGTTCTGCGAAATCCAACAATTCATTCTGACCATTCAAGGGAATAACGTTGTGTTTCATATATCTCTTCGAAAACACCTGAATCTAGTTGTTTCTACCCTGGTACAAAGGCCATAATCTTGACCATTTTGTAGCAAAATATCCTTGCGACTTACTGGACCAGTCTCTATTGAGAAATAAGCGATATTCTTCTGGGATGATCACAATGTTAATGCACTGGTGAACTCATCCGTTGGATGATAACCAGATGATCACATCCTGGAGTTAACCAATGGATGGTACACATGTTTGGTCAAGTTAAATGATCTGTGCAGTTGTACTACTCCATTGCCCATTGATCTGTTTAACAATGGAGAGTGGCATGGCATTGACTGATGCACTAGAGTCAACCAAACAGTTGTGGAAATTGAAGTTGAATATTTCAAATGATAACAAAAATGGTGGGTAGAGTAGGTTCGCTTCTTCCATGTAAAGTGTGTTGAGTACATATGCGAGTGATACAAGAGACTTGCTTGGTCCCTTGCAGGAAGAGGCAACATTGTCTATGGAGGTTTGCCCTAGTGCACGCAAAAGAATATCCTGCTAACTCGTGAGTTTAGTAAGCTCGTACAAAGAAATGTTTGCATGGGTCTTCTTCACATCTTCAACAATATTGTAATCCAAAGCAGGAAGAGTCACCAAGTTGTCTGAGGGAAGACTTATGTTTGTACTATCTGGTGGAGTGTTTTGGAGTTTTCTTTTCATGGACATATCTTTTGTTGTATCTATCTTCCCATACTTGCTTTGTGTTTTCTGTGTTGACGATGTTGATGAATCAACTATTATGAGAAGTTGTTTGAATTTTTATTTGAGTATCTCAATCACAGCAGGAGCCCCTTGGCTTCTCAAGTTGTATCGACTGTTCTGTTTTAGGGGATCCTTCTCGGTGGTTGCTTTCTTCTAAGTAGCATTAATACATTGATACATGTTAACAATGTGCCTAGAACTTGGAACTTCATGAGATGCAACATCCTCTTCATCATCGTCATCTTCCGACTGAACCTTCTCACTGGCTTTAAAATGATCATTCATCCTTGAAGCCATAGTGCCCATAATTTGGTTCCATTTTGGATAGTACTTCTTGGAATGTCGTTCTTCGTGGATCGTGCAAAAGTATCCTTTGCAAACTAGTCCACTTGGAACACAATATTGGAGCTCTATGCAGATTTAGCCAGTGACCACTACTGCTACCTGATGTCACATTCTTCCTCTACACCAATCTGGGAGGTCTGCTGCTCAATGTTATCTCGGTTGTCCATTTCTTGAGTTCTTCTACTTCGGTTGTCAGGGACTTGAGGAGATGAGTAAGGGTCTCAATTTCACTTGTTTCTTTTTCCTTTACCTTACTCACAACAGTCTAAGACCTCATATTCGTGTCTTTGGAATCCTTAGCTGGTTCATCATCTATAATGACTCCAATTGTGTGCAGGTCTTTCTCCACATCAATTGATTCTTGGAAAATTTCTGAAAGTGTTGGTTTCACAACTCACTTGATGAACTGTACAATGTTGGTCAGCAATGCAAAAATGTAGTAGTTGAATGTGATGGAGTCATGAGGTTTAGTGTATGGAATGAACTTGTTCAAGATATAGTTAAACCTGTAGTTAAAATATTTCACCTTTTATTTCTTCTCCATCTTTAGACTACCCAACTCTTTTAACAACATGGCGAGGGTTTTGTCCTCAGGAAACTTCTCAAGGAAAATTCTCTTGAACATCCCCAAGTTCTAAATGGAGTTGATAGGAAGGCTATGGTACCATACAACTGCTCTGCCATCCAAGTTACATGGAAACAATCTACATGCAACATCATCATAACGTACCTCAAGTCTCTATAGATGTAGGTATAACGTGTCTAGTGTTGGACACAAATTTTCATTGATGTCAATATGGAAATATTAGAGGAGTAGACAGAGCATCGAGAGGAGCTAACAGAGCACAAAGTAGTCAGAGCCATAGGAGGAAGAAATCAGAGGAAAGAGGCATATCAGAGCCAAGAGGAGATGTATATGGAGCACACAAAGCAAACAAAGCCATTGTATGTATATGTCATATATATATGCCAAAGCAAAGGAGCACATAGAGCAAATAGAGCCATCGGGGAGCTTATATGCATGCATTTAACAACAAGACAGAGTTTATCGGAAGCCAAACTCATATATATATTATATATATATATATATATATATATATATATAATATATATATATATATATATATATATATATATATATATATATATATATATGCGTTATCGGGCTTGTGAAACCCATGTATGCATGCTTTAACACTATCAGCAGGCAAAAATATGAAATACATGGCAAATACACTATCGGAGGTAGATTGCGGACTTGTAAATATATGCACGGGAGTTTCCGAATCCAATAAGGTCCGAGACTTACATCGCATCGGCATATCAGAGTAGGAGCTTATCAAGTGTTAAGAACCATTATAAATCGTCGATAGCAATTAGTGATATCGCATCGGCATATCGGAGCGGAAGTGTATTAAGTGTTAAACGCCATCGTAAATTGCCAATAGCGATCAACGATATCACATCAGACTAAAGGAATAGTGATGATAGTGCAGTCCATTGGGACCTCCGATCGCCGATAAGGTGATTTGATCTAGACTGTCAGATCTCATCGCTCTAGATCAACAGTCACAAATTCTTGGCACATTGACTTCGGCATACGGTAAGCGCGCCCATAGGAAAAGGTAAAAACCAGTGTTTTGGGGTATTTTTCAATGTATTTCTATTTAAAAGGAAAACATGCGGATATAGTTAAAAGGGTGATCCGTGGGGTGATCCGGGGTGTTTAGGCATTCTCCAAGGACATTCTGGTTCTGAAAGGAAAAGGCATGGATCATGTGGAAAAGGTTTTGGGGCCGATTGCGATGAAACTGTGGAGGAGCGGATCCGATATAGTATTAATGTGGGTGTATGGATTCTTGAAGTTTGCCCTTTAGTTTTTTGGTTGTGTTTCTCATATATTATTATATATTTGTGTTTATGCATTATGTGGGTTTTCCTAGGCCAAAAGGCCTATGATAACTACTCTGATTATTTACGAGGCTGAACATCAATTAAATGGGGTGCATCATGGCGATGGAGATTGCAATTGGGGCATAACACCTCCATTAAACTGAAAAACTCTGTGTATGCCTGCAATCATTGTCAAAAGGAGCATTGTTACAGTTAATAGGGAAGATGTGTTGTTCGTGGATTATTTGGATCTCTCTAATGAATCTACGTGTCCCTAGAAGAGTCGGTGAACTTGCACAGTGCAGAGGAAGCTACAATGATGGAGGAGGAAGCCAAAGAGGCAGTGTAAGCGGACAATATCAGTCAGAGGTGCCTGAGACACATAAAAATAGAAACACAAGGAGAAGTGTGTGTTGTTGAATGTATAATCTATGAGAGAGGAAGCCTAAGAATAGGCAAGTGGTAGGAGAGACTAGAGAAGTAGGAGAACTGGAGAAAGGTAGAAGCCGAGCAGTGTTAGGTGCATAAAACTACAGTAAAACAGTTGATACTAGGTTTGGGTTGGAGCCCAAGAGGTTGGAACCTCTTAGCTAATTAGGATTGAAATCCTTGGGAGTTGGTGCTCCTAAGCACAGAACTATTGCAAGACAGAGTTGGTGCTCTGGAGGTTGAAGCCTCACTGAAGTCCAAGTTGGAGCTTGGCAACTAATTGCAACCAGTTATATATATATATGTGTGTGTGTGTGTGTGTGCATTTGGTAACAATAACAACAACAAAAATACTGATTGACCCCCCCCTCCTCTCAGTATTTCCAATAATTGGTATTAGAGCAGGCTTCTTCATACTAGCCTAACAGCTTGAAGAAGGATCCACAGCCATGATGAGAAATCACGAAGCATCAGGAAGACCTCCTCTGTTTGATGGCACTAACTTTGGTTTCTAGAAAAAAATAATGACCTACTACTTGATGTCCCTTGGACCCGAAGTCTGGCATTTTGTTCAAAATGAATACTGAATGAATACCACTCTTCCAACAGATCAAGAAGAGAGGAAAGCCTACATTGAAAATGCAAATGCCCTGAACTCCATCACTAGTGGAATCACTAATTCCAAGTTTACAAAAGTCATGCACTGTACCTATGCCAAAGAAATGTGGGAGAAGCTAGTTGGCTTATACGATGGAGACTCAAAAGTTAAGAAGGCAAAGATTCAAACTCATATAAGACAATTTGGAAGTCTAAGGATGGAAGATGAAGAAGATATTGCAAGATACCTCCTCCGAGTAGCTAAAGTGGTCAACTCCCTTAAAGGATTGGACGAAAAAATTGAAGTACCATTGTTCAAAATGTATTAAGATCTCTTCTAGATAGATTTGACTCCAAAATAAGTGCCATAGAAGAAGCAAAGGATCTATATACCCTCAAGATGGATGAAATCCATGGAATCCTCACTGCCTATGAGATGAGGAAAGGTGGCCCAAGCTCCAAAGATGCAACATTCAAGGCCTCAAAGTCAAAGAAGGGGAAAGAAAGGAATGACTGTAGTGATGAATCAGATGTGGAATCTAAATTGGCTTAATATGTATGAAAGCTAAAGAAAGGATCTAAGCTTAAAGGCAAGTACCCTCTTATCTATTTTAAATGTGGAAAAATAGGTCATTATGCAACAAAATGTCCTCATAAACATGATAGTGATGATGAAGGAAATTCTAAAAGAATGGCACACAAAAAGAAAGGGTTCAATAAGAAGAACTTCTTCTCTAAGAAAGATGAGTTTGATGAGGATGAGTTTATGGTCATCAAAAAGAAATCAGATGAGGAAAGTGACCATGATGAAAACTAAGAAACATTATTCATGGCATTCACAAATGATGATGACTTAGGGCTGGAAGGAAACGTAGATGAACTATTCATAAGTGCCATTGAAGAAAATGAGAAACTGTGGAATAAAATCATTTCTCTCAAAGTGGAAAAAGAGGAAACAAGAAGGAGAGAAGATCTCTTGGAAGGAAAGCTAAAAGAAAAAGAAGAGACTTGCGAAGAACGTGAAGCCGAGATAGTGTCTCTAGGAAAGGAGTTGGAGCAAATTAGAAAGGGTTGTAAAAGCTCTCAAATACTTGAGACTATTATAAAAAGTCAAAAACCTCAACATGCAAGTCTGGAATAGGTTTCAAAGGAGAGTCCTCAAGCACTAAGAATAATGTGAAAAGCTATGCTGATGCACTTTCTTGCAATCCAAAGAGGAAAATGTATGTTATCAAAAGCGCATCCCAGATCCAAAGAATGAAGAGAGAATTACTCCAAAGAAGAATGTGGAGTCAAATCATGGATACTGCAACAAATACAAACCTGTAATCAACCAAGGGCCCATCTCGAATTCAAAGAATGACACAGGAGTACTTCCCAGGAAGGAAATCAACTCAAACTGTGGCTGCTTCAACAGGTACAAAACCATCTTTCTTAGACACTGTTTTCACTGTAAAAACTCCGGTCATCAAGCCAGACATTGCATGGCTCACAGAAGTGAAACACCAAAGCTAAAGGACCAAATAATCAATTCATATGCCCCCAAAAGGAAGGGACAAATCAAAACCTTCAATTCATTTGATCCCTTGACCAAATTTGATCTGATCTGCTTATTCTGCTACAATAATGGACACTATGAACAAAACTTCCCACTCAAAGGAAGAAAGACGAGTAGTAAGAATCCCAACATGCATAAATGTGGCCTAGCTTTATATGCTCAAAATAATGAAAATCATTGGTTTGCGTATAGTGGGTGCTCTAGACACATGACGGGAGACAAAAGGAAGTTTGTCTCATTGAGAAAAAATGAAGGGAATGTGTCCTTTGGAAGTGCATCTAGCAGAATTGCGGGAAAAGGAACTGTTACTCTGATCAATGAAAAAGGAAAAGCTCAAGATGCTCTATTAGTAGATGGCTCAAACACAATCTCCTCAGTGTCAGCCAAATCTGTGATCAAGGACATAAGGTTGTCTTCAGCACCAAAGACTATGAAATAAGGAACTATTCCTCAGGGGAACTTGTGGCGAAAGGGGTTAGAACACCAGACAACATTTACATTCTGAACAAGATTCAAGAAAATAAATGCTACCTGAGTCAGACAGATGAAATTTGGATGTGGCACAAGTGACTTGGATATACAAGCTTTGAAAATCTGATCAATATCAGCAAGATTAGAGTTGTACGAGAGATCCCAAGGCTATTGAAACCAAATCAAGGAGTATGTGGTCCATGTCAACATGGAAAGAAAACCAAAACCAACCACAAGACAAAGGAGCTCTCTACATCAAAGCCCTTGGAGATCATCCATGTTGATTTGTGTGGACCAACTAGAAATCAAGCACTCCAAGGAGAAAGGTACTTTGTGTTATTTGTTGATGACTCTACTAGAATGATGTGGATTTATTTTATAAAGTATAAATCTGAAACTTTTGAGTGTTTTAAGAATCTAAAAGCCCTTGTAGAAAATGAAAAAGATTCAAAAATTAAGTGCCTCAGAACATACATAGGGGGAGAATTCGCATCAAACGAGTTTAATGAGTTCTATAATATTTATGGAATTAAAAGGGAATTCTCTGCTACCAGAACACCTCAAAAAAATGGGGTAGTTGAAAGAAGAAACATGCAGTCCAAGGAATGGCAAGAACAATGTTATTAGTAGCAGACTTGCAGCCAAAATTCTGTAGAAAAGCAGTAGGGGCAGCTATCTATACATTGAGTTGAACTCAATTAAGACCAAACTATGAAAAAACTCCTTATGAGTTATGGAAAGGAAGACTTGCTTCAGTGAAGTACTTCAAGATCTTTGGAATCAAGTGCTTCATAAAAAATCAAGGATGGCTCACCAGGAAAGTTTGATTCTCCGGTTGATGAAGGGATATTTCTTGGATACTCTACACAGAGTAAGGCTTACAAGTGCTACAATTTTTTACTGAAGAAAATAGTGGAAAGCATTAATGTAAAGGTTGATGAAGACCTTCCAGAAAAGGAAATTGAAAAACACGAAGATGATCTTCTCATTGAAGAAGAACCTAAAGAAGAAGAACTTGAAGAAGAAGAAATAGATGAGGAAGAAGAAGAAGAGGAGAAAGAACCATCTCATACCCGTTCAAAGATAAAGTTTATCTAGAAATATCATCCGGAAGAGCATATTATTGGCAACATAGGTGAAGGGATGCAAATCCGAAGAAGGGTGACTATCACACCAATGAGAAACGTTATTGCTCTGCTATCTATGATAGAACCAGAAACATTTGCACAAGCAAGGATCCTCATTGGGTAAAAGCCATGGAAGAAGAAATGTCCCAAATTGAGAAGAACAAGACATGGGAGCTAGTACCTCGTCTAAAGGACAAAAGCATAATAGGAACCAAATGGGTGTTTGAAAATAAAATGAATAAGGAAGGACAGGTTATCAGAAACAAGGCAAGGCTTGTCTGCAAAGGCTATTCACAAATTGAAGGAATTGACTTTGAAGATACTTTTGCACCAATAGCTCATATGGAAGCTATTAGGATGTTCTTAGCATTTGCTTGCTCAAAAGGATTCAAAAGCTATCAAATGGACGTGAAATCAACATTTCTAAATGGGGAACTCAAGGAAGAAGTCTACATGGAGTAGCCAGAAGGGTTTGATCTAGCAGAAGGAAAGGACTTAGTCTGTAAGTTGAAAAAGGCTTTGTATGGGTTGAAACAAGCTCCTAGAGCTTGGTATGCAAGATTGGATCACTATCTACAACAACAAGGCTTCAAAAAGGGAGTGGATGTAAGTAATCTATACATAAAGATAGATCAAGGTAAGTTACTAGTTACTCTTGTTTATGTCGATGATCTGATTTTTGCCAGCAATAATGATGAAATGAGCCATGAATTTTCTCAAAACATGTCAAAAGAGTTTGAAATGTCAATGATAGGAGAGTTGTCTCACTTCCTTGGACTTCAAGTATCTCAAACTAGAGTAGGATTGTGTATATCTCAAACCAAATATCTAAAAGACGTTCAAAAAATATGGAATGGAGGATTGCACACCCATGAGCACACCTATGACCACAAATTGCAAATTGTGCAAAGATGATGACTCCCCTCCAATAGATGCAACTCATTACAGGTCAATAATTGGAGCCCTTCTATACTTAACAGCGACAAGACCAAACATAATGTAGGCAGTAGGAATGGTGGGAAGATTTCAATCTGCTCCCAAACAATGTCATTTATTAGCTGTAAAAATAATTCTCAGATATTTGAAAGGAACTCCTAATTTCAGTCTTTGGTACCCAAGGAGCTCAACACTGAATGTAACTAGATAGATTGATGTTGATTGAGCTGGAAGTATAGTGATTAGAAAAGTACTAGTGGAAATGTGTTCTCCCTAGGAGACTGCTTTGTATCTTGGCTTAGCAAAAAAAAGTCATCCATATCATTATCCACAGCCGAAGCCAAGTATATTGCTACAACAGACTATTGTACTTAGATACTATGGATGAAGGAAGCTCTAAAAGATGTCGACATATGTACAGATCAATCGATTACCGTCTATTGTGACAACACAAGTTCTATCAGTCTCAACAACAATCCAGTGATGCACTCAAGGACCAAACACATACCAATCAAGTATCATTTCCTCCGCGAACAAGTAGCTGAAAAAAAACATCGTCCTAGAATATATTAGTACTAAGGAATAGATAACTGATATTTTCACAAAACCTCTTCCTCGAGAGGCATTCAAAGATCTGCATCAAAAGATGGGAGTTATCTCTTTATCATCACTCAAGTTCATTCATAAAGATGTAGCAGGACAAGGGGAGCAGTTTGACAGGGGGAGTCCGTATGCATTCCTTTGCCATTGATGTCAAAGGGGGAGATCAGAAGAATATTGCCATCAATAACAAAGGGGGAGATTGTTGGACACAGATTGTCATTGATGTCAATATGGCAATATTAGAGGAGCTAATAGAGCAACTTGAGGAGCTAACAGAGCATAGAGTAGTCAGAGCCATAGGAGGAAGCAATCAGAGCAAAGGGGCATATCGGAGCCAAGAGGAGATGTATATGGAGCACACAGAGCAAACAAAGCCATTGTATGTATAT
This sequence comes from Pinus taeda, assembly GCA_000404065.3. Lineage (NCBI taxonomy): Eukaryota > Viridiplantae > Streptophyta > Pinopsida > Pinales > Pinaceae > Pinus > Pinus taeda. Next base: position 130,992 of record APFE031056415.1, on the reverse strand, counting down.
GTCATATATATATGCCAAAGTAGAGGAGCACACTTATATGCATGCATTTAACAGCAGACAGAGTTATCAGAATCCGAACTCATATATATATACACGTTATCTGGCCCGTGAAACCCATGTATGCATGCTTTAACACTATCTGCGGGAAAAACTATGAAATACATGGAAAATACACTATCAGAGGCGGATTACGGACTTGTAAATATATGCATGGGAGTTTTGGAATCCAATCGGGTCCAAGACTTACATCGCATCGGCATATCAGAGTGGGAGTGTATCAAGTGTTAAGCGCCATTGTAAATCACCTATAGCAATCAATGATATCGCATCAACATATCAGAGCGTAAGTGTATTAAGTGTTAAGCGCCATCGTAAATCACCGATAGCGATCAAAAATATCACATTGAACCAAAGGAATAGTGCCGATAGTGTAGTCCATTGGGACCTCCGATCACCGATAAGACGATTTGATCTGGACTGTCATATCTCATCACTCTAGATCAACGGTCACAAATTCTTGGCGCGTTGACTTCAGCGTACAATAAGCGCGCTGATAGGAAAAGGTAAAAACTAGTGTTTTGGGGTATTTTTCAATGTATTTATGTTTAAAAGGAAAACAGGCGGATATAGTTAAAAGGGTGATTTGGGGTGTTTAGGAATTCTCCAAGACATTCTAGTTCTGAAAGGAAAAGGCATGGATCATGTGGAAAAGGTTTTGGGGCCGATTGCGATGAAACTATGGAGGAGCGGATCCAATACAATATTAATGTGGGTGTATGGATTCTTGAAGTCCGCCCTTTAGTTTTTTGGTTGTGTTTATCATATATTCCTGTATATTTGTGTTTATACAGTACGTGGGCTTTTTTAGGCCGAAATGCCTATGATAACTACTCCGATGATTCAGGAGGTTGAATGTCAGTTAAATGGGGTGCATCATGGCGATGGAGATTGGGATTGGGGCATAACACCTCCATTAAACTGAAAAGCTATGTGTATGTCTGCAATCATTATCAAAAGGAGCGTTGTTACAATTAATTGGGAAGATGTGTTGTCCATGGATTATTTGGATGTCTTTAATGAATCTACATGTCCCCAGAAGAGTTAGTGAACTTGCACAGCATAGAGGAAGCCACAATGATCTAGGAGGAAGCCAAAGAGGCGATGTAAGTGGAAATGATCAATCAGAGGGGCCTGAGACACATAAAAATAGAAACACAAGGAGAAGTGTGTGTTGTTGAATGTATAATCTATGAGAGAGGAAGCCTAAGAATAGGCAAGAGGCAGGAGAGACCACAGAAGTAGGAGAACTGGAGAAAGGCAGAAGTTGAGCAGTGTTGGGTGCAGAAAACTGCAGCAAAATAGTTGATGCTAGGTTTGGGTTGGAGCCCAAGAGGTTGGAGCCTTTGAACTAAACACGATTGAAATCCTTGGGAGTTGGTGCTCCTAAGAATGGAACTATTGCAAGATAGAGTTGGTGCTCTGGAGGTTGGAGCCTCACTGAAGTCCAAGTTGGAGCTTGGCAACTAATTACAACTAGTTATCTATATATATATATTGTATTCATTTCATTGCACTATTTTTGTGTTAATAAAAGCATTAATTCCAGCTATCTGTTTCTGTGTTCCATATATATGTGTGTGTGCTTTTGGTAACAAAAAGAACCCCCGCAAAAAAAAAGAATACTAATTCACACCCCCTCCCCTCTCTCTGTATTTCCAACATATAGATGGTCTTGTTCCTTCATTGATTTGTCAGGGTCATACTTCGTTAACAACTTCTCCATGTGTCTTGGCATCTTATGCAAGGCACCTTAGAGTGACAATGGGTCTTGTCTCATCCATTCCAGATTTTGATCAACCATATTGTCCTCTTCTTCGTCTTCCTCCTCTTTTTCTTAATCAGAGGGTTCAACCTCTGAATCTATTTGTTCGTCTTTGCTTCTGCCTCCTCCGCTATCTCCCCCTTCATTGACTTCGCTTGAACCTCAATCCAAAGGTAAGTTGTTAACTTCTTCTCCATATAAGAAAGTAGAAGGTTCCTCTTCATTCTCAATAGATTCTTCCAGCTCTTCAAGAGTGGTGAGGATTAATTCTTCAACATACTAGACTACCACTCCAGTGGGTGTAGTTTTTTGCTTCCTCTGCGAAGAGGGAAGATTGTGTACTCCCATAATTAGTCCAACAACTTTGGAAAACTGATGGGTGATGGGATGGACATCGCGAAGGTGATGATATGAAATTTATTGTTTGGGTCTAGGAGGTGAGGAGTAACCAACTTCAGAGGTATGCGTGGGAGAGAGGGAGTTCATGTTACTGCCTTGACCCGATGATAGATACGTGGGTTTGAGAGGACATTCAACCATAAACTACTGGAAACCCTCCTTCTAGTGCTAGAAATGTTGATGGTGCTGGACCCACCAACATTCAGGGGATCTCCCCCGTATAAAGTCCCAATTAGAACTCACACTGTTTGGTGTGGGAGTCCCATCCAGTACGTCTGGTTGCCATTATCTTAGATATTTTCCTTAGCTCTTGTTATTTAGCACATGAGAGCATGATGCTTGTAACTTCAAGAAAGCGAGGCGAGTATGCCTGGTGAGTGTGTAATGTAACTTTTTGTTCGGGGTCTCTTATAGTAAGGGAGAGGGTAAAAATGAGCCCCTATATGAGAGGTAGTAGTACCACCCAAGGAGAGACACACGTGAAAACAACAAGGGTCTGTCCAGCAGCTAGCAGAATAGTCCACAGCGGATGCAGCAGTAGTGAAAACCAAAAAGGGAAAACACGTACACTGTCCAGCAGAGTAGTCCACACAGGGGTGACAGTCGTTAAAACCAATAAAAAATAAGGATGGCTTGTCTAATGTCTGATGGAATAGTCCACATGGGCGAGATAGAAATGATAAACAATATAACATATCTTCAACAATGTAAGTACTAAAATAATTGAATTGGTTCAATTATCTTAGTACAAGTTAAGAAAACACGCACTACAAATGTTTAAAGAATAGTCTTACAAACAGATACAAAACATGCATGAAAATGTGCTAGCCTAAGATAGGCTTCTGAATTAAGAAAAAATTCCAAGACACATCTATACACCATATGTCACTAGCCCCAGTAGTGGGACATTGGAGCCACTCCTCGCTCCTCAAAGAACAATCTACAAACTCTCAAGGCTATGTGGGAGGAGCCAAGGTGAAAATTCCTTTCCTCATACAATGAGCGGGTATATATAACCAAGGGGAATAATGACACTTGTGACTCTTCGACTTCCCTTATGACTCTTTGAATTCCTATGACTTTTCAAATGACGTGACTCTTCAACTTCATATGTGCGTCTATTGGAATTTCACATTACATTACATTTGATTACAACAAGTGTGGCCCATAATAGTGATGTGGCTGAGACAATTCATGACACAACTCGACATGACACTATTGACATGTATTGGCTTACTGTGGTGTATGTTTCAAGTTGTTGTGCTGTTGAGTGATGGGTGTGTTCTTGGTGTAAAATGTCTTCACCTCCACATGGAAAAGTGTGTGGGGTCTTTGATGGTCTTGGTCTCGCTTGATGGTGCTTGTGTATGTGTCCCTTTCGCTTATTGCTCGATGTGCTTCATGCATTCATTCAACTGCGAGAAAGTCTTCTAGTATATGCTCCTTCTTCATCCCGTTCGTCGTCGTGCCAAGTGTCATCAATGTACCTATTCTTGCAATCACTCATGATGAGACGCCATCAAATTCAAAAATATCCTAGTCTAACATGATACATTGTTTTCTCTTTCGAGGCAAATGATCGAGAGAGGGATAAGGCACTTCAACTGCGCAGAGCACAGCTCAGGCCAGGATGCGAGGCTCTGGAGCATTCTTGGGAAAAACTGTGGAGATATCACTCAGAGGAAAATTTGCACAATCCGGGACAACAATGACATTTGCAAGGTAAAACCTAGCTAGGAGGTAGAATTGCGCAGTTCCTGGGAGGAAGACAAGGCAAGGTGTTGGGAGGAACTGTTGCGTAATTTTCAAAATGAGCATTAGGTAGGTCATACAGGGGTCCAACAGGGAATCTATCTAGTTTCTTCGAGGAAGATAGAGTTGGCAATAGGAGGTACTGGTAGACATTATGCATAGCTTTCAAGAGTAATGTTGGATTGGGATGCGAGGAGATGCTGATCATAACTGTGCATTTCTAAGAGGCAGTTTCAGACAGGAATTTTCTTCACATTTTGCGAGATGAATGCAGAGTGGGGTAGTAGGGAGATTTCCAGTAAAAACTACACAATTTTCAGAGGGAGAGTAGGAAAAGCTAGCAAGGGGCCTGCCAGTAATATCTGTGCAATTCTCAGAGGGAGAGCAGGGTAAGTCAGCAAGGGGGCCTTCTGGTCAAATCTGCACAATTCTTTGGAATAGTGCAGTGAAAGGTAGTAGAGGCTCGACTCACATGATTGCGGAGTTTCTGTAAATAGTGCAGGGTAAGAAATTGGGAAAATTCTGCTCACTTTTGGAAGCAATGCAACCCCGGGTCATACTGCAGTTTAGGTTTTCTGGTAGACCAGAGGGAGGCTTGATGAGTGATGTTGCGGGAAGCGCGAAGTGGACCAAACTTGGGGACAAATTATGCACAATTATGGGGGACAGTCAGTTGGCTCACTTCCAGGATTGCACAGTGTAGGCTGTCCGGGAGGACAACCTCAAGCTCTGTGCAACAGAGCAGGGTCACTGAGAACTAAGAATACACAGTGCAGCTCAGTCAGGGTCTAGTTGAAGGAGGGTTGTCTGGTCGACAAATTTCCAGGAAATATTGCTAAGTGTGCGAGCAAGTGAACTTGTGCATACATGACATTATGATCACACACTTAGCATGACTTGACGACAAAACACCTCAAACCAACAATACAACATGCACTCAGTGAGACTGACATCAGGGTTACGAGTGACAAGTGTGACTCATGGTATAGATCTTTGAACGAACGTGATGACACTTGCGCGACAGTGCATGCAACTTCGTGTGTGAGTACGGACAATGTTGACAGAGCGAAAACAACTCATGCACACAAATTCAAACCTTCAAAATCGCTAAAAAAAACTCACAAGCATGACATAGCAATCAACATGCCAAAAGACAATCGATGGTCGACCAAGAAAAAAGGGTGTAAAGACTCGACAAGAGCTCATGGACTGAGCCCAATTGTTTGCAACCTTCAGGGAGAAAACCAAGGAAGGCTCTGAAATTTGGATGTAGGCCAAAATTTTAAAGGGTGTTGTAGCCACTACAACATGAAGTTAGCAGGGATGTCATTTTTGACAAAAAACATGCCTACAAAAAATCCAAGGATATACCTATTGAACTTGATGAAGAAGATGCACCACTATTTGAAGAAGAAGGGCAACATGACAAGTCACCTACAAATCAAGAAGGAGCACCAAGTGAGCCTATTCAACCTATTACCATTCCTGAAGAAAAGAAGAGACCAACCTGGCTGAGAGCTATACTTGAAGAAGCAGGAGGACACAAAGAAACAAAGGACACATTAAAATAAAGAAAGAACCCTAAAAAATTCCCAGGTTAAGCAACATACATGACGAATTTAATTGAAGTAGAAGCAACTACTTTTGAAGAAGCCACTCATCAAGAAGAATGGAATAAAGCAATGCAGGAAGAATATCAATCTATCATGAAGAACGAGGTTTGGGAAATCGTTCCTATACCGAGTGACAAATCTATTGTCACCTCCAAATGGATTTACAAGATCAAACATGTCGTCGATGGAAGCATAGACAAATACAATATTTGTTGCAAGGGGTTTCTCTCAAAAGGAAGGAATAGAATATGAAGAAATGCTTGCTCCTACTGCTAGGTACACTACTATTAGATCTTTTCTTTAGCAGCCAGTATAGGATGGAATATCCATCAAATGGAGGTTAAAACAACCTTCCTAAATGGAACCATTGATGAAGAAGTATACATTGAACAACTGAAATGATTTGAGAAAAATAACAGAGAAACTAAAATTTTCAGATTAAAGAGAGATCTATATGGATTGAAGCAAGCTCCTAGGGCTTGGTACAGAAGCATAGATTCCTATATTCTAAGGATTAGCTTTTTCAAAAGTTTTGTGGATGTAAACGCCTACATCAAGATAGTGAAGAATGAAATGGTAAGCATACTTATATATGTGGATGATTTATTTGTTACATGTATGGAGAGAAGAATTATAGAATGTAAGAAGATGTTGGCAGTTGAATTTAAAATGAAATATATAGGACTGATGCATTACTACTTGGGCTTATAATTTTGGCAGAAACCTAGTGAGATATATCTTTATTAAGGAAAATATATAATCAAGATGTTACAAAAGTTTAGTATGATGGATTCCAAGCCTATGACAACACCCATGATCACAAATCTCAAAAGGTTAAGAAATTCTAATTCTAGTCTTGTCCACTTTTATTTCCTCTTCCTCAGTGTCCACTTTTATTTCCAAAATAAATTATTGTATAGTGTACAATATGAAGAAAATAAAATACAACATCTTGGTACATGATTTAGTTGAAATAAATCAAGAATGGGAATTATTTTTAAAAACATCAAAAACTCACTCCTACTAAGACATTTCCATATAAAATAAGTCTAATCTAAGACACCACCTTTTCTCCTTAACCTATTTTTAATCACAAGTACATAACTACTTGGTCGATTTGGGTGAATATGCATGTGACACCATACTCAATATGTAAAATGTTAAATGCCAAACCTAACAAGTCTTCATTGAAAATCATACTAACTGACAAACTGGAGGAAAAGATAATGGGAGAATTAGAAGTTGTTTTTATACAAATATTTCCAACCTTAGGATATAACAAGTGATTGTTTTACTAGTGGTAAATGTTGCATAGACTTGTGGAATGCCATAGAGTAGAGACTAGACAAATAAATTAAAAGGATCATTTTCTATAGGGACTGGTATCACCTTTAATTACCTCTAAAGGGAAAGTGTAACTAAAAAAGGAAAATGAGGAAAAACAAATGAAACACATAGTTATAGATAGAAAATAATGAAATTATCATGCAACTTGAGATAAGGTTATACGACTCTTTTCTACAAACTCCTCATATCTCAAATAGCCAATTGGATGCTTCCACCATTTCACCAAATGACACAAACAAATGTCTTGTAAATAATGTGAATGGTGTGAATAGAATTGACACAGAACTAAACACTTTTTTTGCATCTTTATTTTGATGGATCCAATTCTAAAGAAGTGTTGGAGCTATACATGTTTTAATTTATATTAAAAAAAATCATATTCTTGTTTCGTATATACTCGAGTTCGAGTGCACCAATAACTCAATCAAATATGAATCCTTAACCCTAGGGCTAGAAAGGGCTATTGAAATGAAAGTTAAAAACTTGAAGGTTTTGTTAACTCTAAAATCATTATGAGATAGGTACAACACATATTTTGTTATACTGTCTTTGACACTTTCAATATTACATCCCTATGAAGAAAATATGATGAAAACATGTTCATTCATATCATGTCTCCATTGGAAAATTTTCCCACTAATAATTTTTCTAATGATCTTTTTAGGCCTACTTTGCTAAACAACATTCAAAGCTAAAATGTGAACTTCAAAAAATATATTTAAAAAATTCTTTAATATATAACCAATGAGGGAAATTTTTGAATGCAATCATAGATGACAAAGAACATTCCAAAGCTATAATAGATTAAGAAATCAAAATCTCCTAAGTTTGAAGAGAAATAATATCTTAAAAAACATAGTAACCCTGGAAAAGTTTGCAAGATTGATTCAAGAAACCAACCAATGTCAACACAAACAACCCATCTATCCATTACTAAGTAATCAATCTTGGAACAAAATAAGACCTCAGGATGGTCAACTTATGTGCATGTACTAAGAATGAGATACTATAGTGTACAAAAAATTTCTAGTGGCACCATGACATGTTTGAATGGACATATAATGGAATCATGGTATATTATACTAAAGAAATTAATTTAATCATTTAATGAAATAGACAATGCATTAGTTCCTTTCTTATCCAGGAAGCATTATTTGGAAAAAAATTAAGAAATATACATTACCAAATTTAATGGTGAATAATATACAAAAATGATGTACTAGTGTAAAACACTATATTAAGCATGATGTCTTAGAAATGTTTATTTTTAAAAAATATGATTGAGTTTATCAATGCAAAATGTATGGTAATGGTGCACTGGTGCTCAAGTGTATCTTAAGTGTAGTCATGCATGTTATTATACTATATTGGATAATGCATGTCATCTAGAGAAAAAACTTGAAGAAACTTCAAAAGATTGTTTGAAATCTAAGTGGAAAAGAACATAGAATCTTTATGGAAATGTTTCAAAGAGAGGAGTCAGGTGGATTAAAAGGTGATCAATATGATTTTTTTCTTTGAGTTTTTACAATAAATGTACTTCTTAAATATAATTACTAACATGTTTCAAAGATTTGATTTTACTTTTTTAGGACATTGTGCAAGGAACAACAACATTAGAACAAAAGGTCATCCTAAAAATATAAAACTTATGACGCATGCAAATGATGATAAGTTGGTTCTAAGTTCATCTATAGTGCCGATGAAAGTTAATTAGGGCATAGGTGTGTCGTGGGTAAAATTTTTACAAAACTATGAGGGATATATTGGAAATAATATATATGCATTATTTCCATTTACAACACAAGAATCAATCCAATGACTCCAAGAATCAATATATACATAAACTCCAACAAGCATTTCCAAAGCAATGGTCATTGAGAATTGTGAGGCAAGCAATAACAAAAGCATACACTAACAAAAATGAAGGATCTAAAAGGAGTTATTAGTAAACATTTTTTCGTAACATGCATACACTAGTTAAAAAAAATTAGAAAATTAATAGTTTTGGTAAATTTATTTTCATAGAAATATTAATCAAATTTTTATTTGTGTTTTCATTTTTTTAGGAAGATGGATAAAAATTCCAAATAATGATTGATGTGATGTACGAAACATGCCAATAGGGATGCCAAAAAACCTATAAAAAGTGATGCTCAAAGAAATGAAGAAAATTGCAATAGAAAAGGAACCTTTTAAGCAACAACGTCCATCAACCATATGTCTTCATTGATTTCTTTTTATGTACAAAGAGTTTAATTGTTACATGAAATATTATTTTTGAATCATTTTAATTTTGTAGAAAATAAAATAAAATGGAACTCATTCAAATTATAAGACATGACAATAGGGTAAAAAAAATATTAATTGAAAAGTTTGTGAATACTTAATGCATTCTCTTTACCTATGATTTCATATTTGTTGTGCTGTACGCATTTGAATAGATTTACCTTCAGCCATGGATGTATCTTATGACACTAACTATATCATAAGGTACAAATACCATTCCGTCCCCCTGCAAAGGGCTTACACATCCATCTCAATGAAGCTAGGAAACATACGTTGTTCCATCATTGGAATCTTTATCCACACTAGTATCCATTCTATCTATCTTCCATGCAACTCTTACTTAAATAATTTGAGCACCTTAGTCAAATATTAATGTCACCTCACTACAAACTCCAAACCATAACCTTCTAATACACCTTTGTACCAAAAATTGATTACTTAGGTTAATGTTTAGTCATGTCATTGAATCTTTACCAAGTTCTTAATGGTTCATTCAACTTTACATGATGGATGCCAATGTTAGTGCTTCCCCACTAGTATTTTCAACCATTCATGCAAATGCAACAAACATTTATCCCAAAAATATCATGTAGGCACTCAAACAAATATTTGTATTTAAACTTTGCAACAACACTTTCTTAATAAACAAATTCATGAACCCCTGTTTGAAGCCAATCTTTAATCTTGGTCTTCTCTAGCCTCCACAAAATCTCTATTACTCTCCATTTTATAATTTGTTTCTCTTCATTTGTTAGGTTGATATACAACCATGCCGTTAACTCTAAGAGAAACTAGGGGTCCATAGAAGACGTCTAACACATACCCAATATAATCTAGTGCATCTGCATAGTCAACCTTCTCCATAGGTATCTAAAATAACATTAATTATACTCTCTAAATACAATACAATATGTTAAAATATATTGTATTGGAGCTTATATCATTGGTATATTTCTCCATTTCAAAGGAAAGTAAACATGAATTGATCCCTCCATATAAGGATCATTATATGGTGCTACCCTACATCAATGATTTAGATATTGAATAAAGTATTGTGATTTTTCATTACATTATTTGTGAATTTAAATAAATAGCTAAGGATCATAATATTATGAGTTATCAAAAATGCCTTGAAAGAAAGAGAGTAGAGGTAGAAGAAAAAAATATGAAGGCACCCTCCAATAGTGCCTATAACACCACTTCAACCTCAAAAAGGGAAGTAACAAGAAAATTCCAAATTAGCAAAGAATATTAAACTCCTAAGCAAGTTGAAGACATCCAAACTCAAGAAATATAGAAATATATGTTCCAAGGATAGAAAAATCAACAAAAGTAAAAAACTAAAAGAGATGGCCCTCAGCCATAACCCTGATGAAAGACACAAGTATAAAAAAGACTCTAATTTCCATCTCTAATATAGCTAAAATAAATGTGTTGTCAAAATATATTAAACACTCTTGATACCAACATAAAAATGGGACTAACCCATAAGAGAAACATCTAAGTATCATAGGGAATTTTCTTCACAACTCCACAGACCCATAAAGACCTAGTTGCAACACCAAGGAAATTGTCTAGAAAAACAATGTCGTGTGGTCAAAAGTAATGGAACGACTTTACACCACATGTCAACCTAATCCTAACCTTCAACAATATATTAAAGGGATACATCCAAATAATGATGAAGTATCATGCTTATATCCATTTACCTTTCACAAGAATAAAAATCAATATTTTATAAGATAAAAATATATCATATAAGATAATTTAAAATATTTCATGGAAGCAATTGGGATGCTGAATGTTAGAAACAAAAAGGTTTTTTGAGAACCTTTTCCATTTACTTTTATAGGAATAATTGATACTTCGTTTTATAATTTAACCACAAATTATCTTTATAATTGGAATGAAGTTAACTTTATAAGTATGTTTAGTGAGATGAGACTCTTGGATCACAATATTTATAACTAACCAAATTAAGGCTAGTTTCAAAGGATATAGGTAGAGAGTTTAACAAAAGTTCAAATATCTTATCATATCCTGATGAAGAAAAGACCTCTACATGGATTGACTTTAGAATTTTACCAATCATCTTTGGATCTCATTGTAAACATGTGGATTAAATGATCTACCAAGACAACTCTTAGGGAGAGGAGGGATATAAAGAAGTTATCAAATTAGAATAAGATATGCCATCCTTATGTGGCATACCATATTTGAACACTAAACCATTAAAAATGATTCCTTCCATATCCAACTAACAAATTATTATTTCCCAACCCAAGGTTGCAACAAACACATATTTGAAAATTGATAACTAGACTATGGAGTTGTAAGGTGTCCAATGAATATCATAGAATATTTCAAATGAATTCATAAATTTCAAATAGAAAGATGGAGAAGATACCTCCATCAATCAAGGTTATAATATTACCAAAAGAAAAATAATAATGTTGCTCCAAAGAATGATGTTGCACCGATAAATATCTAGGTAGATTAAATGAAATAGTCCTAGATAATTGGTGCTAAGTACATCAAGTGAAAAATGGTGAAAATGAACCAAATTTATTAATGTGCCTAATTATTTTATCCAAGAAGCTATTTAATCTTTGGAAAAAGGAGGAAGTAGAACTAGGTGAGGTTGAATCAATTCAAGGAAAAAGATATTAGTCCTTAAGGAATAAGCTCCAACAAGACACCACTTCCTGTTGGATACCTATACCAATAGGTTTCATATTTCATGATTGGATATCAAAGGTCCAAATATGCTCTGCTTTGATAAATGCAAAGATCCCATATTTCCTTAGGAAGGCAATCTCTGTCTCAATTTTCATAAGAACTCAATTTTGATGGATGGTCCAACAGTCTAATCTGGACCATGCCATGTTTTCAATTTATGTTGTAGAATAGAGAATGAAATCTGTCCAAACTGTTCAATATTGGCAGATCAGTAGCTAGGTAGAGAAGCTAAGGTT